>BDUI01010924.1:37236-59738 GCA_002335545.1 Apodemus speciosus
TGTGTGTGTGTGTGTGTATTTATATTATGTGTATATATATTATGTGTGTATATATATACATATATATTATAAAGCATTTTATTTTTCTTCTTGTCACTTTGGTTATAAAATATCACTAGATTGTACATCTCTAGGCACAATAGTATATAGAACACTGTTTTATCACTATTAAATTTTTAGAAGTAGAAATGAAGTCTGAAGACTCTGCACATCCTAGGGAATATTGATGTGAGTTTTAGTAGTTCAGTTTGATGTACTTAAATAGTCTACAGACATATGAGTTAGAAATAGTTATACTGAATGGGATAAGAAAATAGCTCAGTTGATAAAATGTTTTCTGCCTAAGTATCAGATCTAGAGTTTGGATCCTATACACTCATGTAAAATGCTAAGTATTGTTCAGAGACTATCTTATTTCTGTATGGATATGGCCATCTGTCAATAATAAATATGATGGCCTATGGCTTAGGCAGGAAATAGGGAGAATTCTAGCATAGAGCCAAGCACAGGAAGATTTACCCAGGAAGATGTGATGAGACAGATGCATGGTACCTAAGCATGGAAAACCACATGGCAGAATGTAAGTTAAAATAAATGGGACATTTTTAGCTATGAGATAATCAGAGAAGAGCCTAGTTATATGGCCAAGTTATTTGTAAATATATTTTGAGTCTATTTCTGGGAGCATGGAACTGGGAGGAAGAGTCGAACCTAGCTTCTACAAATTATGGCAGTGCATTCTTTGGTAATTAGATTACCTATAATAGTCCAATCAGCAAGCTTTGAGTTCAGCAAAAGAGTTTGCCTCAAAAAAGTTATGATGGAGATTAACTGATAAAGACATCCTGACTTCACCCTCTAAAATGTATATACAGATGCACACATGCAGTTGCACATACACATGCATACGCACCCATATATATGCATRCATTTGTGCATGCATACATACCACAAATACACATACATACAAAGAATAGTGACACATTTTTGTAATCATAGTGCTTTAGGAGACTGGAGATAATGGAGGATTACAATTTTGAAGCTAACATAGGCTGCAAGGTGAGATTCTAGCTCAAAAAAGAAAGGAAGAGAACAACAAAAGTTATAATACACCTAAAATGGTTTTGCAAAATAAATCCTTACAAGCTCAATAATGAAAATGACAGGCCCCTCAATACAAAAAAATACTGTGAAAAAGAAAATTTAACTATTATAAGAGATAATGCATTCTATTATTTCAAATGACAAAAGTGATCATGCTGATATGAATTTTGAAGAAGTCTTAATTCAGTTCCGATTCTGTCCCACACAATCCTTGGACAGGTCTCGAATTCACTTGGTCACTTAATATCCCACTCTTTATGGTACCATAACCTTTACTGATGAATTTAAACTGCTCTCTTCCCAGGAAAGGGGACATCATTTGAAATGTAAATAAAGAATATATCAAATAAAAACATAAAAAAATAAAAGTCTCTTCACATCTAGAAACTTCCCATGTGCTTTTTATAGGTCAGACAATTTTTTTTCCTTATTAGTGTCAGTTTATCAATTTTTTAAAATAAAAAAATAACTATAAATCACATGAATCCTTTTAGTTTTATAAGCCTGGGAGAAATAAAAGTAGAAAAGCCTTTCTTAAAGGTTTCCTGAGGGAACAAGAGATTTAATCAAATATATCATAAATTAGATATGAGATAATTATAATTTACAACTATAGCAATTGACAGTTAACAATCATTACATTTTCAAAGTTGTCAACCATTGTTTAGTCTAAATTTCTACTTAGAACCGTGTGTATATATGTGTGTGTGTATGTACAAGTGCACATGCACACACGCACACACACACACACACACATGAATGTGTGTTTGAGACAGAATCTCATGTAGTGTGTAGCCTGAACTCATGTAGCTGAAGCTGTCCTTGAACTCATCCTTCTGCCTCCACTTCTCTAGTGATAGATTTATAGGCTTGTACCACCATGACAGGCCAGATAATTCTACTGGAGCCTAAAGACCTTTTTCTGTGTAGGGATTGACCCAATTCATACTGTCAAATAATCAGATGCAAAGGCCTCAACTGGTTGCAGACAGCAGATAAGAGTTGTGTTAACTGATATATGTATTACCTAATAATGCCAAATGTAAGTTAAAAGCCAATATTTTCATGCTCATTTTCATTAGAGCAAAATTTAAGGTGCTGTGTCTATTCTAATGTCAAGTGCTCATATGTGTGTCTTTTCATGTCATGCAAACTAACAATACTAATATCTGAAGGTGAACAATATAGCTTACAAAATGCATGTCCGTTTGTGTTCATTGTTTCATCTAATCTTCAATACAAAACAAAGGGATCAGCATTGTTTTTTTAAAATCACTCTATTGGTGAAGTGTGTCTGAGAAAATGAAGACATAAGGCAGAGACAGCCAGAGCTTGAAAACAAAGGTTGTATTATTATCTCAAGTCAAGCCCTTTGAAAGTAGAAACCAGAGAAGCCCACCCCTCCCCCTAAGTTTGTCACTTGCATTATGCTAAAATGGTACCACCCAGAGGAAGAGTAAATAAATCTTTTCTGTAAGGGCCAAATGGTAAATGGACTCAGTTTTGGGAACCATCTGGTCAACTACCACAACTACATACCTTTGCCATTGGATTTTGGTTGTGAGCCTAGCCTTTAATGGCTGAGCCATCTCTTTGTGGCCACCCATGCTATTGTAGGCATAAGTAGTCACAGCTGTTTACAAATGAATGGGCATAGCTGCATTCTAGTAAATGTCCTCTTAAAAAATGCAGAGGGCCGTAGTGTGCTAAGCCTTGAGCCCTGATAAACAAGGATAAGTAAAACACAGAAAATGCCATATGTGTTTCTGCTTTTTCCATTTCATTCACTCTTTCCATTTATGAGAAAGGATATCATATATCCTTTAGTTCGCTCTCTCTTTCTTTCTCTATACTCCTCTCTCTCCTCGTTTCTGTTCCCCCACTAACCTATGTACCTTCCTTGTACCCCTGATGCCCACACCATTGATGGGCACTTGATTTTCATTTACCAGTCATATATGTGTGTGTGTGTATATATGATATGTATATATGTGTGTATATATATATAGAGAGAGAGTACATGGATATCTGACATTCTTTTTTTTCTGCAGTATCATAGTACTTTATTGTATAGATTGGTGAATTTGCTGCTGGCACTTGAACAGTTTCCCTTATATTACTTGAACATGTGACATTTTGTGATCATCCCAGTGTTTGTGTGAAATAATTCTCTAGAAGTAGGACTAATAGCAGAAGGATCCAGACATATGCAAATTTGTTCCAGAATGCAATCACATTCTATCACCAACCCACCTGTAAAGGCCTTGTTTCTATAGAACCTCACTGATGATGAATGGATCCAAACTTATACTTTTAGTGTACTGTTAGGTGAGAAAAGATACAATTTCTATTGATTTTTTTTAATTAAAATGTGTTTTTGACAAATTATTTGTCTCCTGTCTTACGATCTTTGTCTATTTTTCTTTGGAGTAATAGACCTTGCAAAGTTTCAGTACTAATTACACATGATAGAGATTGGCCATCTGTCTTCAGTAATTTGTTTTTTTTTATTTGACTATTCTGTTTTCTGACCATGAAAAAATTAATTTTTTTGACAATAGATTTATTGACTATAAATAGAAATGCAGATGCAAATATTTGTAGTAGACATAAATAGCTAGATTTTTTCATATCCTCCTTGTGCTGAACATCTGAGATGAATATTAGATGAAAGTAATAAAGTGTCAGGCTGGTAACTTTCATGAAAAGGTACTTGCTGCCAATCATGACAACCTGAGTTTGACCCCTGGTAGAAGGGGACAATGAATTGCTGAAAGCTTTCCTCTTACATTCACATACATGTCATGGCATGAGTGTCCCCACACATGTTCATGCAAAATAAGTAAACTGAGATACAATTTTAAAATGAAAACTTTAAAGAGGATAATACAGTGGTGAAAGTTTGAAAGCTATTATGTATTTTCTTTGCAAACAAAAAGTTTGCATCAGAAGTTCAAATGAATTTGCTGAGTGCCATTTTAAATGTTAATACTAGTGTGATATACAATGTAAAAATAAGACATGGAGCAGAGCCACATGGCCAAGATTAATGTATGAGCTACCCGTTATACAATAATGGATACGAATTTTTCTCCCTTTACTTTCTTCTTCTATTTTTTCTTGTTTCTTTATTTCTAGATGAACTTTCATATAGCTCAGGCTGAACCTTATATGTAGCCCAGTTGAACTCCTGATCCTCCTGTCTCCACCTCCTGAACACTGGAATGGCAAGCTTGTATCACCATGAAAGACTAGGAAACCATTTCTAATAAAAAAATAAGAATAATAAATGTGCTATTCAATGGGTTCCAGTAAATCTGAACCTTTATTCAAATACTTTATCTTTGCAGCTGTTTGCATCTAATTTAACTGTAACATCTGCTAAATTGCTTGTTACAAATGGCAGAAGTATCAGTGGACAAGTGTTCAACACTAACACAAAATCTAAATGGTTAAAAAATGTCCCTTTTGAAGGTAATTATTATTCTGATCTCAGATCACAAACTTTTAGAATATCATATTCTGTGATGTTGTTTTGTTTTATCTGAATGCTCTGCTCAATTCATATCTTGACTTCCATTTCCCCAGCAAAGGAGACTCAGAAAATTGAAGTTGAAGGCAGATTAAGTTATATATGTGCTTTGCACTCCATGCTTATTTTTACTCTTCAGTTGGCATTGTTATTAAGCAGTGGATTTTTTTTTTCCTTTTCAAGGAGACGAGGTAGAATTGGGACTTGGGGGTCGGGGTACAGCCAGAACTGTGATGTCACAGATTGCTTTCTCTCTTGGGAACCTCATCCATCAAACCGTCACCTCTGATTCTGTGTAGGGTCACTGTGGAAAGAGGCAGCATGCCTCAGTTTAGGCATACTGAAGTGTCAGTCTGTAGTGAAGCTGCTGGTGTGAAGGCGATTCATTTCGTTTCAAAGGCCCCGTGGCATGCTGCCCAACACGGGCACAAGCACAGCGCGCTCCTTAGAAATAATGACTCCAAACAGCCTTCGCTCTGAAATGTAGAACTGTGCCATCTGCTTGGATCCTCTGTGATTTATTCGCTTTGCAGTTTTAAATGATGTAGTAAAAAGGTAAGGCTTCTCTTTTTAAAAAAAATCTGTAGCATATTTCCTTTGAGTTATATAGAGATTTGAACTTATAGTATAAATATAATTTAATAACGTAACTGTGGCCCCTGTCCTGGGAATATAAGATAAAGTTTTTATTTATTTATTTATTTTTGTTTTTGCAAAAAGACCATGCCTTACAACTTAGCAGTTTGAGTTTTAATATTTTAAAGGTCTGATTTAAAAAAAAAAAAAAACCACTACTTTTTGTAAAAATTAGTATTCCTGAGTATGTTTGGTGATACATTTATCCTTCTGTGTTTGATATCCTACTTTTCCTTGCTATTTTCAGTTCATTTCCAGTTTGAGGATGAATTAAAAACAAGTAGTCATAATACCTTGCCAAGGGTTCTGTTTGGTCCAGCCCAATGTAGGCAGATCCTAGCTGGTTACTCCATAACTCCTTGGAACTCTTTCTGTTCAGGAAGGAAACATGGAGCTATAAAATTCAGAGGAAGTTTAAAGCTGAGGCGTTCCCTGGGAGACAGCAGAGCTTCTGGCAGCCACAGAAGGGAGCCAAGGCTCACCTGCATGCCTGTCGCCTGCCTTAGCTTGTTGTATTCCCCGCACTTGCTCTTGCTGCGTGCTCTGCTCACAAAGGGGTGCAAAGGGCTGGGTTCGAGGACTCAGAGGACTGGCCTGGCAGAAATCAGCAGCAAGAACCCTCCTCTTTCCCCTGAGAGAGCCGCTACTGCAGAAGTCATTTGGTGTGTGTGCTGCTTCTTCTTGTGAGAGGATTAGAGAATTAGAAGAGGGCTTTGTGAGAAAAATCCTGGGAGAGGTCGCTGGGATGAAAGCAAACAGGGAAGGACGATTTCAGCTCTTCTAGTCCCTCCAGTCAAGTGGCCGAGTTGCTTGGCCTCCAGCAACTAGGGATTTTCTTCCATCAACATTGGAGACACTGGTAAGGCTTTTTTTTTTTTTTTCCTACTATACTAGGAAGCTATTGCATACGGTTGCCTTTTGAAGTGTAGCGAGGGATGGGGGTTGGGGGTTGGGGTCCTAAGGAAGGAAGTTGGTTAGTGATTCTGGGGACATCCTGCATTGTCTCTGCCTAGTGTATGAGAAAGTCGCTGTTCACTGCACAAAGGGCTTGTGGCCAGAGAACAATTTCACTTCTCCCAAACTTGATTAGCATCACTTTTGAGTAACGGACTGAAACAAAATGTGTGCACATGAAATCAGTAAGGCCTATACTGGAATTCACTTATCAGCAGGATAATCGCATCTTAAAATCTTTTTATCTAAATTTGAACAGTTGGGGAGTATAACGCTATGGGAATTGTTTGGGGAGGGTGATCAGACCTTTTGAGAAAATTCTCAATTATTTATCTTCTTGGTAAAATGTATTTTACCCTTGTGTGTTTTGTTGGATTTGTAACTAGAGCTATGTGGGCCAGAATAGTGGCTAATAACCCAAGTACTGCCAAGAGTAAGTTCCAGACAAAATGAGAACAGGGTAGAACATTCCCAGAAAAAGTGGGGGAATGGAATTTGGCCTTTCTGTGCAGAAAATCCTATTTTATATTTATTACACATGGATCTGTACTCACTGGAAAGAAGAAATGAGCAACCTGGCATTACAATCAGAAGGAGGAGGTAGCTCACCCCTTCAACATGTTCCAAGGTTCTGCTGCACATACAGCCTAATTTGACAACTGATGCTATTCCCTGATTCCACTATGTTATTTTTTTTTGGAGTTGATTTTGTTGTTTGTCTGAAAATGCAAATATACATTATTTATACTATTTGTAAATACTGTTTTAATGTATGGATATACATTTATCCTTTTAGTTCCTCCTGAGATTCTTGGATGTAAAGAGTTCAAAAAAAAAATACAGTTATTTTGTTTGAGCCAAAGGGTTCCACAAGCAATATACTGAGGGGTATATTCAGAGTTTGAGAGTGTGTATAGAGAGGAAAGCAGTGGCCAATCAGTTAGTCTAGAAGTCTCTCCTAGTAGCTGCAACCAAATTCCTGAAATCTCTGTCCACCCCTCCCCCACCTTAAGGAAGGACAGCATAAACATTTTGTCAATTCTTTGAAAAATGTTAGCTGCTGCCTAATATAAGGGACTTCCTGCATTTCCCCCTGCTTATTAAAATCAAACTAAAACTTTTGCTTTAGGAAATGCTCTGGTGCTCAGTTTCTTTATAAACTTTGTGTGTGTGTGTGTGTGTGTGTGTGTGTGTGTGTGTGTGTATGTGTGTAATGCAGTTAATTATGATTCTAGTTGAATCTGCTTACATGGAAATACTAATCAAGTAAAACA
Organism: Apodemus speciosus; assembly: GCA_002335545.1. NCBI lineage: Eukaryota > Metazoa > Chordata > Mammalia > Rodentia > Muridae > Apodemus > Apodemus speciosus. Next base: position 44,737 of record BDUI01010924.1, read on the forward strand.
ATCCCTCCACTAATTATGTAGGTCCACAACTTTGACTGCAGTCAGAAACTAGGTCCATAGGACTTTTTTTCCTAATTAAATTGCAGTATTAAGATGACCTGATTATTTTCAAAATTGAAAATACATATCATTTTTAATAACATTCAGGGTTTTAAAATAAATATATATATCTAAATAAATTTCTCTCAACCCAAATTAATGGGAAAACTTAAAAATATGGTCTCTCTAAAATGAGCTAACGATTTGTAAAAAAGTAATTCAATTTCCTTTCAGTTTCAGGCTTACTCTCTTCTATCAACTGAAAACGTTAGTTCAACAAAATAGTTTTGTCTTTCACCTTTAGGTGTTGTTTAGAGGATGCTGGCAGTTAATTGGGGGAGGGGCTGAGGCTTGAGATAACAGTAAATCAATTTATCTGTGGACTGTGAGGATGCCTCAGAGCTTTGCAGATTTTGATCAATGTCATTCACTATTCTCCGCTCATTCCCCTTTGAAAGACTATTTACTTTCATCATATTTGAGCCTGAGAGCATGGAGCTTATTAGAATTGATTTTCTTTCCAGGTTGATATTTTAAAATACTTTAGCTGGTCATTTTTTACTACCACCTTCTGAGATTCTCATTCATCTGGCATATATTATTGAGTGTCTGTCGTCACCAAGGCAACCCGTATTTGCTGTGAGACACGAAGACATTGTTTTGGTGGAGCTTGCTGCAGAGGTAGCCAAGGCCAGGGGCAGAAAGACCATCTCTTGATGTTCAAATGATTGTTTGCCCACTCATGTGTCTCAATTGCAAATGTGTTTTCAGTAATAACAGAAAACATTAGTTCTTCAGAATTATTGATATGTTAAACTATAATACTGGTTACTTAGAACCTAGAAGCAAAGCTAATCAATAATCTTCTCACATAGCCTGGGACCCTCTGTGTGTTGTTCTCATTGATGGACATTTAAATAATTTTTTTTTAAAAAATGTCTTCTGAATTAATCTGACTAATGCGCAAGTTGGGGAAACAAAGACCAATTTTTTTTATAAGCATAATCTTTACAGCTGATAAATTATTCTTTCCCATTTTCCTTTGAAATATCATGCTTTGAATTAGATGATTTTTTTCATTAAAATGTTATGATATATCTCAAGAATATATAATTTATGATTATACTTACAAGAAAATGGGAATTGTGATAGGTAAATACACAAAATTTTTGGATCTACTATATACTAGATATTTCCCTGAGTGCTTTACACTCTTTTCAACAACATTGAAAACTGGATGCAATACCCATTTTATTTTATTTTTCATTAGATACATTCTTTATTTACATTTCAAATGTTCTCCTCTTTCCTGGTTCCACACCCCCCCAACCAAAAATCCTGCAAGCCATCTCCCCTCCCCTTGTTCCCCAATCAATCCTCTCTGCTTCCCTGTCCTGGTATTCTCCTACACTGCAGCATTGAGCCTTCCCTGGACCAGGGACCTCTCCTCCCTTTGATGTCCAACAAGGCCATCCTCTGCTGCCTATGTGTCTGGAGCCATGGGTAACTTCATGTGTACTCGTTGGTTGATGGTTTCGTCCCTGGGAGCTCTGGGAGTACTGGGTGGCTCATATAATTGTTCCTCCTATGGTGCTGTAAACCCCTTCAGCTCCTTGGGTCCTTTCTCTAGCTCCCCCATTGGGGACACTGTGCTCAGTTCTGTGCTCAATGGCTGGCTGAGAGTATGCCCCTCTGTATTTGTCATGCATTAGCATGGCCTCCCAGATGACAGCTATATCCGGCTCTGGTCAGCAAGTACTTGTGGGCATCAGTAATAGAGTCTGGGTTTTGTAACTGTACATGGGATGGATCACTAGGTGAGCATAGTCTCTGGGTGGTCTTTCCCTCAGTTTCTGCTCCACACTTTATCTCGTTCTGTGGGCATTTTGTTCCCCTTTCTAAGAAGGCAATGCCCATTTTATTAAAGATGAGGGAACTTAGTCCCTGAGAACTTAAGAATGGAGTAGATTGTGCCATGTGATTACCAAAGATGAGGATTCATCGCCTCTTCCACCAAATGCTCTTTTGAGCTCATTTCTCTGTTGCTCTTACCACTCAGGTCTTTCTACACTGCTGAGCTTCTTTCACATACCCTCCTGCTTGTTCCCTTCCTTGAAATTCTCTGTGAACAGGTATATTTAACTATGAACAAGGTAGTCCCTATACATAATTTTGTATAAAAAAGTGCTTTTGAGATAAGTGTGGTGGGTGGTTCATACAGTGAACTCAGGAGGCTGAAGAAGTAAGATTGGCCCAAGTTTGAGTCCTGCAGAATGAGTTCATTAATCCAGCCTGATCAAAAGATTAAGAATCTGTCTTTAAAAATAATGAAAATAAAAGCCCCCTTTTGAAGTTTCAAGGAAGAAACAGTTTATTTATTTATTTTTTATTGGATATTTTCTTTATTTACATTTCAAATGTTATCCACTTTCTTGGTTTCCCACCCCCCAAACCCCCTATTCTATCCCCTCTCCCCTGCTTCTATGAGGGTGCTCCCCTAACCACCTACCCACTCCCACCTCTCCACTCTGGCATTCCCTGGGGCATCGAGCCTTCACAGGACCAAGGGCCTCTCCTCCCATTGATGTCCGACAAGGACATCCTCTGCTACATTTGTGGCTAGAGCCATGGGTCACTCTAACTCTTTGGTTGGTGGTTTAGTCCCTCAGAGCTCTGGGGGGTCTGGTTGATTGATATTGTTGTTCTTTCTATGGGGTTGCAAACCCCTTCAGCTCCTTATAGTTTTTAAAGAATCAATATATTAGACTGGCATGTAGAAATGAGATGTTGACTTGGCTTTTTCTCATGGGTACCTGGGATTCATCTAGGTAACTTGTGAATGGCACCAGTCCACACAGACAATGGGATACATATTTGCAGACTCTGCATAGAGAGCTCTGTCTTAACTCAGCCTCACTTTCTTCTGTATCCACTGTTCCCCTTTGAAGTTACTACTTCAAAAAAAAAAAAAAACACAATCATGTCAGACTACTAGAGAAAAATGATTACTAAATATCCTGATAACGTGTTATATTCATAGTATTGTCATTAGTTTATTTTCACAAGCTTACCAATTGCTTTGTGTATCAGCGAATTAGCAAAAATTACTAAAACAGTTAAAAACATAAATTTATTGTATTCCTGACATTCTAAAGCTCCCAATAGGAGTAAAATACTGTCATAGTAATGTTCCTTCTGGAAATGCTAAATTAGAATTTAGTTTATTTTCTCTGCCTCTGAATGTCACCAGCATTCCTTGTTCTCTGGCTCTGCATCTCTTGGAATTTTGTTCCATCAAATTATTTTTTCTTATTCTTCTTCCTCCCTCCGTCTATTATAAAAATTATTACATCAAGACTAACAGACAGATAAGGCAAAGTATTTCATTTTGACATCAAAGATTCAGACATTTAAGTGCACCTATCTTTGTGGGGAATGTTATTTTCAATGCTACGCATTTTAAATGTAGGTAGGGAAACATTGCTAGAGGTAAAAGTGCCATGTTACCATATCAGAAAGTTCACTGACAGAGACTTTTGTAGATGGAGGCTACCTAAGATGGAGTATAGGAAAAAGGTTAAGAGCATGGTGGCTTCACAGAGTCTGCTGAGAAGATAAGAAAAACTTTGAGAGACATTGCAGATAATGCTTTGACAGAATTTGTTGAGAGGAAAATATTATAGTACAAAATAATTCAGGTGAGTAATTTGGAGGGAGAGAAAATGTATGAGTCAAAGAAGTTATATATATATATATATATATATATATATATATATGTGTGTNAGGGACACCTGGGTTCCCTCCAGTTTCTGGCTATTATAAATAAGGCTGCTATGAACATTGTGGAGCATGTATCTTTATTGCATGCTGGGGAATCTTCTGGATATATGCCCAGGAGTGGTATGGCTGGGTCCTCCGGAAATATCGTGTCCAGTTTTCTGAGGAACTGCCAGACTGATTTCCAGAGTGGCTGTACCAGCTTGCAGTCCCAGCAGCACTGTAGGAGTGTTCCTCTTTCTCCACATCCTCGCCAACATCTGTGCACGCCTTTAATCCCAGCACTTGGGAGGCAGAGGCAGGTGGATTTAAGAGTTCTAGGCCAGCCTTGTCTACAGAGTGAGTTCCAGGACAGCCAGAGCTACACAGAGAAACCCTGTCTTGCAAAAACAAAAAAACCATAGTTTCAATTCTTATTCCTGACAGCTTTCTTATACTACCAATTATAGTTTTATATTATGTGTTTCCTATGAGAATTATTTCTACATTTCCAAGTTGGGGTCAGAATAATGGTGGTTGTTCCTATCATGATGAGTTGAAATTTGTTTGTTCCATTTTCTTGTGAAAAATTCCTGTGGTGTCCTGGCCATCTGGAGGGTATGATTCACAGTGAAATGTTACAGTTGTATGGACAAGGAAGACTAAACTAAAGGGAAGACTAGAAATTTTCTATACTCCTTGCTCTCTGAGAATTAATATCAACAGTGAGAAACAAAATACATGTTCCACTCCTGAAAAACAGACTATTGAAAAGCAAATGGCTCCAAGATTTTCTGGGTAAATCTGAAGTTAGCACGTACTCTTTTTATACAGCAAAGTGGGCAGAGCCATGGAACGCTGAGGGGATGGGATACATGGACATTTTCTCCAATCACCAAATGACATAAATAAAGTGTTATGTACTTTCCAAGCATTCTCCTGACAAATGCTTACACAACGATGAAAAACTACATAGCAAAGTATGAACCCCAAGATCTTTCACTCTGTTATGTGTATACCTCAGGAGTCTTAGGATGATTTTTAATGTATTGCTCTCTGGCTTGATTGTTCTTTATTATCCTTATTATTGATTGGCTGCGAAGATTTGCACATCACTCCATGTAGGTGCTCTTTAAAAAATAATCCTTGCCAAGAAAAATGAGTATAAACTTCTTCTACATTTTTATCTTTGTCAAACTATTCTATCATCACTGTAGAAGCTTTCATGTTAAATTATGAAACATTGGTACGTGGGAATCTATAACAATTCCTACAATGATCACTAAGGGAAAAAATCCTCCTCCCTAAGAGATATTACTGATAAGACATATTACTGATAACGATATGTTTTTTTTTGTTTTTGTTGTTCTTTATAATTAGGTTACCAGTAATATGAGTTCATGCCAATTAAATGTGTTTTATACTTTTGTAACAGAAGGATTTAGATTTGCTTAACCTTTTTGGCTCTCCATGTATTTAATAAACAATCATGTGATATTTATTACTATTGTGCTCACATTTGATGGTTGCTGGTTGTCCTATTAGGAAAGTTCTTCTATGCAATGAAAGGAGAAGAGTCTTATGGAATAACACAGTCATATCTGAACTCATTGTTTCTGCCCCAAAACCTGACTCCCATACTCTACTTAGCCATTGTGGAAGGACTCTATGATCTTTCTCATCTGAAACAACATACTTGACAATTTTGTCTATATCCTCATGAAAAAAGCTGTTCATATTTTGGAGTAATTACCTCTGTGCTATTAAAACCCACATTATTATTTATCAAGGCAGTCTTCTGCTTTACTTAATGATAAAATTTCAAAATCCATTTGTTCAGCATTACTCTCTGAAATTGTAATTTGCCTCTGAGTGAAAATTCTCAAAACTGAAGTTTACCCAGTACCTTGTTAGCCAAGCCCTGAGAGGTTTGCATTAGAGATGATACCTCTTTGGGCTTATCCCTGTTTAAATATGTGTGAGAAGAACACTTCAGAGGAATGCTCCATGAACTTGTCTGAAAGCCATGCCAAGAAAGGGACAGAGTTGAATTTATCACATCAAAGTATCTGACCTACAACCTGTTCATTGCTTAGAGGAGAGCATCATTGGTTAGTTTTAAATAATGTATAATTAAAGATTGGTGCCTCTGGACATGGGCAAATAGCATTGAATAAGGTTTTTAGGTGATGTATTGTTTTGTGYCATCATTCAACTCTAAATCTATCAAGGTTTAAAATTACTGAAAAATACAAGATTTCCCACTGAGTTTTACATGCTGATATCTTTCCCTGTGCCATATAACAAAAGCAAATAGTCTAAAAATGCCTTGTAATAATGAAAAACCACCTCTTTGTTAATGAACTTCCCCTTAATGGCAATACCTGAAGTTGAGAACTGAGTAGCAGATTGGTAGGTGGTAGGGAAAGTTTATTCAGATGTATGTGTACACTATTATAGAATGGGACAAATCCTGGATTATCTTACATTTGTAAAGAATAATGAAAGAAGAAGCTCCACTGGTGCTAGCTAAGTAAATATAGTTACCAATATACTAATAACATCTGCAAAAAATAAATAACATGAATTCTTAAATAAAACTTAGTTGATGAAATGATTTTCTAATACAAAGTTTGAATATCCTTGTATTGAAATCTCATTGCACTGTTTTGTCCTATATTTCCACATTGCAAGTGTCAATTAATAGTTCCTTTGTGGATAATTTGTGTTAGGGTGTACAAAGAACCTATGTTCAATATATATGTGTAACTCCAAATACATCAAGGCATGGAAATACTGAAAATACAAGTTTTCCTCTGAATTTCACTTGTTGATTCCTGTGCCATATAACAAAAGCAAATAGTCTAACATGCTTCATAACAAAAGTAATCTATCTTTTTTAATTTCATGAAAATTTCAAGAAAACCATGGAAATTGGAATATAATTAGGACACAATAAGCATTTAATCAAACATTCCTAAATTTAAACAAATATACACAAGCAGATTTGTGTACTAAATATAGGCAGAGCTATATTTAAAAGATATCTATATCTATATATCTATATATATTAACTATATCTATATTAGTTATATCTAAAAGRTACTGATACTTATTAGGAATAAATACAAATATAACGTACATTCTGGTAAAGATTTTTTGCTTATTTATATCTTCCAGTGATGTAATAGCAACATGGACAGCAGTAATAGCAATAGGCAGCAGTTACAAGTCTGTTAAAAACTCTGAACCTCTTCATAAACTTTTTTGGAAAGGTGTGGCCACACAATGATGTAATAAATAGTTATAGAGTTCTTTCTATCCCAGCATATCCATTCATTGGATTCTGGAAGTCAAGCTGCTTTTCTCTAAAACGATGTGCAATATGCACTCTAGCTTTGGGATTGGACTAACCACTTTCTAATTTATAAATGTCATGATTTCTACACTGTGGAATAACTTCAGTGAAGAAAACCTTATTTTAGTGGCTTAATTTCCTCTGAATATTGTTGGCCTGCTGTCTTTAATTCCATTTGAATGCATGTTACCAGAGGAGTCCCTCTGAGTTCATGGTGGCTCTGTTATTCTTCATGGACCAGTTCCAGTTCTTTTAGTGATAGAACTAAAAGCCCACAAGATGCTGTGTATCACCAATGAAACAATTAGTCTTTGAGATGCTTAGGGAAAATTTCTTAAGCAGTGAATTAATCAGTCTGATTCTGGTCCCCGTTCACAAATGCCAGCTCTCTGAAAGGTTTCCCTCTACCCACTGCTGTTTCTGATCTTATTATTAAAGCTGTAAAATTTCATAAACCTTTAGTAAAACATTATGAAATCTCTTTTTCTTCATTATGACTGGTATTTTTGCAGACATGTATTTCCATAATTAAACATCCTAAAATATAAATCCCATTATTATTTGTTATGTCTAGTCAGTAATTAGACCTCAGCTGGTAGGGCAATTTCAGAACAGAGTTTACCAATTTACATACTAATCCAGCAGAGTCTGGTGGGACATGATTAGCATAGATTCAGTCAACATCTTAATTAGCCTTCATCCCAGCATGCACTCTGAGGTGCCTTGCCCCACCCCCACCCAATGGGTCTTATTTAGCTTCCTTTTTCTCCAGCAGATTCCCACTCTTCAAACCATCTTACCAGAGCTCTTTTTCGAAGATGAAATGATTCCAACTCAAAATGTTTGGCGAGGATAGAAATTTTATGGAAAACCCTGGAAGTGGGAGAAATCTATAACTAATGCATGACCAGAGTAGAAAGGTGTATTTTTGTAGCATGTGAGACCATACCCATTCTCGTACCTCAGCTCCAGTCCCAGATAGCAAGGTCTATAAAGTCATCCAGAACCTGTGAACCTGTTACCTATTTTCTAAGTCCATCAAAAGAGGCAATTATTTCTTCCTACTCATAAGCAGGGGGCTATCGCATTATTTGCCAATTATAATGTTAGGAAATGTCTTGTACTGAAGTAAAATCATCCACAGTGCTTGTTAAAAAATACATAGAAAGTTAGATACCTAACTATGACTGATACATGACCAGAGTAGCAAAGTGTATTTCTGTAGAATGTGCAACTATACCCATTCTCCCACCTCAGCCCCAGATCTAGGCTCAGAAAAGTTGTCTGAGTTGAAGATCATAATTCAACTATCTTCACAATATTCTCTACTTTATGTTGAGTGCTTCTAGCTTTCTGACTCTCTCTGGGATCCTATTTCTTCAACTCTTTGATATTCTTTTCTGCTTTCCTCTGAGCTCTTTCCAAGTTCTCTACACCACTCTTTAATTGTGGCACTCAGACCTAGGAAGAGTACCTTTGAAGTAGTTTTTATGGCCAGACTCTATGAGGATAAATACCCAATATTTTCCTGTAGTTCCACATTCAATTTGCCTTTAGAAGCAGTGGGGTTTTGTTGTTGTTTTGTTTTTGTTTTTTATTTATTTATTTATTTATTTATTTATTTATTTTTTTGGTGAGTGAGGGGAATGGTTGTTGTCTCTTTGTTGTTTTGTTTTTCTTTTATTAGCTACTAATCTTGGCTTATTCTTTTTCCATTTAAAATATAATAATTTGAGTGTTCTATTTGTGTGTCATTTCATATCTCAGAGAGGATTTTTTATTTGGTTTGTTTGTTTGTCTTTTTTGCAGTTTATCAGAGGCATTTGGGTTTCAATTTCATTTTGCAAACTTATAAACTACTGATATCTGATGCCACAGTTTAAGTTTGCAAACTCAGTTCTACTATTACCAACAAATTATGGCATATCCCAAGGGAATGAAGACTTCCTAGGGCACTTGAGAGAATCTCAAGAGAATGTTACTAATATCTTCAAACCATGGTCTCATTTCCATTGTTTTCTTGTTCTCTGCCACACTACCCTTTTTCAAATTGTCTCTTCTCTCTCTCTCTCTCTCTCTCTCTCTCTCTCTCTCTCTCTCTCTCTCTCTCTCTNCTCTCATTTTTCATTCAGCTCCTTCCAGATACCCCATACTTGTCTTTTTCCTCATCAAGAAAACTTGTATAATTGTAGGAGTTAATTGTTACATAAGGAGAGACAGTGAATAAGATATACACCCCCACACAATGTGTCATTCTGGCTTCCTAATGCCTTAGTTAGAATTGGGCTATACACAAATCACAGAAAAGAACTATTTAAAAGTACTGACTGATAGATATTATAAAAATTGCAGTGAAAAAGTAAAAATGGTCACTGCTGTTCCTACATATCCAATAGAAGCAGGTCAGGAAATGCTTGTATCCCTCCTGTGGCTTACATCATCCAGACAATATGAAAAGAGATAGTTGTAGTGATATTAGCTGTGTGTGTGTGAATGAACCACACAAATCCACTTTCAGACTATGCCTTGATGTGACAGGAGTAAAACTTATGTTTTAATCCACAATATTCCTGAACTTGCCTTATAACCTATGATTTATATGAAGTTTAAAAACCCTAGCAATTTTATACAAGTTTATTCAAATTCCTATGGAAATTCTTTAAAAAAAAGAATAGTTGTGTATGGGTGAGCAAGAATCAAATGTGAGGAATTCTGCGTGGATGTCTCTATGAACATCCCTCCTCCATATCTATTACTGTTTAGAACTTGAAACACAGTTCATAAATCTCTTACTGTGGCTCCACAGTTTAGAAACTTTCAATATCCATTACAATAGCTCAGGTTAAAACAAGGGAGTAAGGTTGTTGGTAGGAATGTCATATGGTGGGTCCACATTGAAAACAGTCTGAAAATTCCTCAGATATTTTTTAAAAGTTAGCATGTGGGCCAACAAGAATACAAGTAGAGAGGTTGGGGAGGTAGTTACGTGAACAAGAATACTAGGTGCACAAGTATGAGGACCTGARTTCAAATCTCCAGAAGCCAGGTTAAAAACAAGGCATGACTTGTGTGCATACCTGTAACCCTTCTGCTGCCAATGCTAGAGGCAAGAGGATAGCTCAGTCTCACTGGTTGTCAGTCTATCTCCATATTTAATGAGAACCCATAGAGAAGAGACATCTGAAGTTCTTCTCTGCCTTCCACATGCATGTGCACCTACACACACACATAAACTCACACAACAAACAAACAAAACAAACAAACAAACAGGAGAACACATCGAAATATAGTACATAGCAGAGTAAATGAAAACATTTATCTTTGGTGTAAGAACAAATTATATTCATAATAGATGAATTTTGTCAATATATCAAATGTCTACTAGCTGATAAAGGCTTGAATTTAAAGGTATATAGTCAGGCAGTAGAATGCTATCCAATCATAAAAGCATAGCCTGCTGATAGAGGTGTTATGCTATAGTGTTGCATATTTTATGTTTTTTTTTTTTGTTTGAAATGTTGAGAGTAGTTTCATTTATGCTCAATGTGGCAGGTAGGGAGTAGAAGAATGTGGACTGACTGCTCATAGGCACAATATGATTTCTTCTTCAAGGGAAGAAGCTGTTCTAAAATTATGCTATAAGCATAGTTACAACTCTGAATATACTAAAACCTATTTAACGGCAGACATTTAATTGGTGGATTTTCTTACAAATGAATTATGTATCAATTAAGCTCTTGTTTCAAAATGTCACAATCAAAGTCAAATGTGCCTAGACCATTCACGAAACACATGCAATTGCTTCAGTTTTAGAAAAAGATAGCATCTGGACCACTCCTCAGAGTGGCACTACTGGAGATATTCTGAAAGATAATGAAAGTATAGATGTAACTGGAGAATAGAGGCCAGTATGAAGCACCAGGAGCCAGGATGATGTGTGCATTTGCAGCCCAATCCTCACCATTTACCTTCAGGGATAGACTAAGCCAAAGGCAAGCTCACAGAATAAAGTTAGAATACAATAAGATGTGGGCTCTGATGGCTTCTTAAAAGATGTCATCCAAACAAATGGAAATATTATAAAACTATTATAAAATCAAACATAATTGGACTTACTGTGCTAATACTGAGAATTAGAAGATTCCTAAGTTCTATTGATTTTGAAATTATAATATATTATATTATAATACTATTGTAGCATTATTATACATACATATGCATATATGCATAAATGTATATATATGTATATATACACATATACATGCATACATATTAAATTGCATCTAAAATACACATTTCTCATAGTTATATTTTTGCTTGTGAATTGTTTTATTTTATTAATTTTCCTTGAGACATAATCTCATTATAAAGGTCTGCCTGGCTTGATACTTACTACATAGGTTGGAATAGCCTCAAACTCTTGGCAATTCTCCTGACTCAGCTTCTAAGTGCTAGCATTATAAGTATGTGCCACCATGTCTGACTTAAGATGTTTTATATCATATTTTTTTATGTAGTAGTAACAAAATCTCATGTAACCCAGGTTAGCCTCAAACTATGTGGTTGGGGATGATTTTGGACTCCAAATATTCCTGCACTTCCTGTCCAGAACTAGGATTAGAGATGTACCACCACACCAAATACATGCAGTGCTGAACATACATACATACATACATACATACATACATACATACATACATACTGAACAAGCATTCTGTCTTATCTATCTTATCTTATCTTATCTTATCTTATCTTATCTTATCTTATTCTACCGTATATTTTGTAACAAAAGGAAAAAGCTTTAAGAGAGTCATTTAGGAAAATGGTAGAGCACACCTAAGATATGGCTGCTGACTTCTCAAGAGAGTCATTCTTATATTGTATTTCTAATATTTGAAATTCTCTTTAGATGGGGAAAGAAGGAATGGAAAGCTATGCTTTTAACCTCAGACACTTTTAGAAAGAGAGAATAAAATGTCAGATTATGCCTTACAATTTAGAGGAATTGAAAACATTGTTTAAATAATTCATAGAAGAGCACATGAATCAATAACATTAAATAGATTCTTGTTCTTAATTATTTACAGAATTCTTCTCTGAATGGGTATGTTCTGGGTAAATCAAATTTTTACTGAGAGCTCATTGACCTAAATAATTTTGACTCCAGAAGCTGAGACATGTTCTACGACAAATAGCACATGACTATGTGATAGCAATTCTCTGAACTCTCATGAGATGGCCTATTCCTATGGAAATTGGAAAATTTATTATGTATCAAAATGCATTTAAAAATAACAAAAACTTTTTAAAGGTTTTAATAGCTGAAAATAGAGGAGGCTTTACAAAGCTAACAGAGAGTTCCTGTGTGCCATCTATGAAATGTCCACAAGTGAGATACTCTGCCAGTGTTGTAATCTGTTGTAATCACAGTAGTGTCAACACATAGAAAGTGACACAATGCTCTCAAAATTTCAGATTTTCATAGTGCTGGATAATTTCTTCTCAAAATTGAGCTACAAATGAGCACAGCATACCAAGTATCAAGTCACAAAATTCCAAGTGTTTTCACTAGGAGGAGGTTTTCATTGTTTAAGGCTACAGTTCAATTCTTCATTTAAATAATAATTTATAACTTAGAAACACTGAATCCTAAATAATAGTACATTTTTAATTGCATGGCTCAACCAAAAAAAACTAATAAGCTCCACTTAAAATACATTATTATTTTTTAATTAGACATTGCTTTCAAACAATGCTTAGATCAGTAAATTAGATCCTCATTGTTTCCTCAGAGGTGGTAGGATTATTAAAAGGTATTGTGCATATTTTGTTGCTATAATTATGTCTAATCAGTGTGAATTGATTCTCTAGTAAAATACTTAATTGAAAACACATATTTGAGATATAAGTGGGTAACAAAGGAGAAACTGTCCTAGTTTCCTTCTAAGAGACAGAAACTGATAGAAAATTGCAATATTAGTCAGGATCAGTTGCCTGGAACAAAATACAAAACCCACATAGAAATATCCTGGCATTAAAACAGAGGAAAGGGTTTTGTCATTGTGTAGTTTTCTCCCGCAGAAACGATTCTGAAAGAGGTGGGGAATCTCATAAATGTCTCCAAAGGCCAGTTTGAAACACCCAGGGAGTAAGGATTTCTGGGCAGCAGGGGTTGTGGGGGAGCCTTCCCATGTGATGTAAATGGCATGTGTCAAGGGAGAAAGACCTCAGCATAGCAGTGATGGAGCAGGGGCTGCCTGGGCTGCTTCCTTTGTGTCCTGATCATTTACATGACTTAAACACAACAATGTGTTCCCTCCTCAATAGCCCAAGATGCTTTGCCATAGCAACAGTTGCAGAATGTGGCACGGCCTCCATGGTGTCCCTGTGACACAAAAAAAGTTTCATGAAGAACTACTCCTTATGAATATGCTCAGAGGTTTCTTCTCTTAACTATGCTTGTTTCAGATTGCACTGGGTTTAGGCTTTATTTATGAGGCCCACCTTTCCTCTGTTGTATGATAAGGAGCTTTGCACAGAAGTTAGGAGAGGCACGGCTGAGGGGTCAGAGGGTGTGAACACATACTTGGCTATGATGTAAGTGGAATTCTTGAGAACATTCTCAGAAAGCTATTAACATTGTTCAGGAAATCGTGTAAAACTCTGGAATGTAATATACATCCTGAAGTCATTGTGGCTTTCCTGGACGGTATGTAATGAATGGCCTTTGTAATGTTTCCACTCTTTGCTTCTTCCTATCACATCTCAACATGTGCATCTACCACAACATACTTTAAATAATCAGAAAGAAATTAATTCCACATTCAATGCTTGCATCCAAAGGACATAGCACATATGCTATCAAAGCTGCGTTGAAATACCAATACTTTCTCTTTTCAGGCTATTTTGGGGGCAAGATATAATTTGCCTATTTAAAAAAAGTGTCCTCTTTGTCTTTTTTCATCCCTTTTAGAAACAATAATACCTCTTTAAAACTGAAAATCTAATACAGTTGGTTTAGTTAAAAATACTGCCATAAGTTATAGCAAAAAAGAAAAAAATTAAAAACTGCTTGATAAGAATTGATTATAGTTTGCTATGCATTCTAGTAATGAGTATTACTTTTAGGAAATAATTGAAACACTTTTTAGTTTATTAGGCTGAAGAGAAAGAAAAGGAAATTTTTGATTGTGATATGTTTTATGCTCCTGATATGCCTTCTATATAACACCTGTTTGGCATTGGCTTTTCTTATCTTTAATATCCTTCATTGATTTCTGGTCAGTGGTAATCTCTTAATACTGGAGCTCCTGGTAGTGATAGATGAGACCATGAACTTGTGCACCTGACTGGATAGTAATCTATAAATTAATAATGAGCTTGTAATAAAATAGCCTAAGTGTTCCTGCTTCTTGGGGATCCAAAGACCCCAGGGGTCATTAAGCAACAAAAGATCAAACTGGGCTTACCAGTGAAAATAGAATTAATTATGTATACAGTCCAGTATTTGACATTGGTATCATTTCAATAAGGAGATCCTTTGTTTGTTGCATCGCTGTGCTGATTTTTGCTCTTGAGAATCTGTTTAGTCACTTACTCGAGCCAACTTAAGATGCATAGTAAGTAATAAATGGTGGCCTATCACTGTCAAAATGCATGCACATACTGATGTAAGTGGTGTTGGCTGTTGCAGTTATATTATAAAGAAGTTGAATGACATATAGTGGGTGGCTGCAGAATGGAAGGCAAGATTTGTAGAAAAGCAGTCACAACTTTCTCATTCCAGTCTGATAAAGACAAGCTACATTATTTAGAACTGGGAAAAATTTCAAGTGACTTTTCCCAAAAA
>BDUI01010925.1:35908-48597 GCA_002335545.1 Apodemus speciosus
AGTCACTAAGATTAAATATATAAAGTGACTTGGGTATTTTGTATTTTATTTGTTGAACAGAAAGTTTGTGTCAATGGTCTTATTTTTTTTAATTGATTCAGTTTCTTGTTACATACAAACTTAAAGATGAGTCTCCAAGGATGTGGTAAAAGATTTTTTTTTTCTATTTTAAAAGCTAATTTTGGAATATAGGGTAATTCAGTGAATGTCCACTGGGGAGAATGGTTTGACCCGTAAGAAAATCATGAATTTGTCTCTGTTAGCCACTTGGAAAAAGAGCCAAGATTTGGGGGAGAAAGAAGGTATAGGTAAAGGTTTGGGTAACCAGTACTTCRTGTCCATGCTATCATTCTCTGATACTACAATGTTGTCTTCAGGATTGAAATTCAGAGTGAAATCTGCTTTCATTTTGGCTTAATAAATTCATTCTGAAGACTCTCCTTAGTGACTGTTTTAGTTACTGTTCTATTGCTGTGAAAAGACATCATGACCAAGGCAACTTATAGAAGGAAGAGTTTATTTGGGGTTTATAATTTCAAAAGGTTAGGGTCTGAACATCCTGGCAGGGAGCATGGCCACCAGGCATACAGACATGGTGCTGGATCAGTAGCTAAGGGTTTTTGTATTAAGACACAACCATGAGGCAAAGACAGAGCGTTTAACTGGGGGCGGTGAGAGTCTTTTGACTCYTCAAAGCCCAGTCCTATCCCACCAGTGGCATGCCTCCTCCAACAAGGTCATACCTCCCAATCTTTCTCAGAGTTCCATCCATGGAGGACCAAGCAGTTTGTGTGAGCCTATGAGGAGCATTCTCATTCAAACCGCCATAGTCACTTCATATAAAGACAAGGTTATGAGACCTGAGGCTGATTGTAAAAAGATTGAAGATGGATGTAGAAACAGAGACTTAGATGTGAGCCCCCTAGGAACCCAATGGCAGTCAACTTCAGTACTTCCAGAGAAGGCAGGCATACATGAGGTGCTGCTAGGAGCCAATGAGCATGGACATGAGGCAAGACTTGGCCAGAAGGTTCAAAATGCTATATGAGAGGTATAATCAAGAAAGCTTTTGAAGGAACAAAATGGAGTAATAAGCCACATTGATATTTCTTGCTGCTTCACTGGGGGACAAAAAAAGGAAATAATTATGTGTATCCAGGCAACAGAACACATACTTTAAAGTGTTCTTTAAATGCCCTCTTATCCATGATGAGTGTGCTCCAAGACCCTTACAGGATGCCTGGAGCCTAAAAATATTGAGCTCTCTCTCTATATATATATCACATGCTCCCTGCCCCATAGACTCTGTAGTGCTTTCCACGTATCAGAGTTAATATTTCCTCTCATATTTAATGACCTTGATGCTTCTTTTGAATCACTATTCTTATGGTTTTAGAGCCATTATCACATAAAATATTGGTACCTTAACACATGTACTAGAATATAAAATAGTTGACCTGATACCTTGTTAACCAAGATAATGACTGAGTGACTAGTAGGTGGGTAGTGTATACAGTGTGGATTCCTGGGACAAAAGGATCACTCCTTGGGTGATATGGAATGAAAATGAGTTCATGATACTTTTCAAAGTAGCACATGCTTTAAAAACGATAAATTGTCAGTTCCTTGAGTGTTTTTGGATGGTAATTGACTACAAGACATTGAAACCACCAAATGTGTAACTACGTTAGAGGGAAACTTACTATTGTTTAAAGTTATTGAAATGATTCACACTTCTTTTTATATTGCTTCTGAGATCTTCAGTATAACTGGTGAAATAACAAGAGGTATTTATGTGGTGGCCTTAAGGCAATGTTTAATTTTGGTTTTCGGCTGGTAGCAGTTAGTCGTATTTTGAAGACTATCAACATTGGAACCAATCTCCCCTCCTCTGTACTACTATGAGAACTGAATGATTAAACATGGCATCTATGCTGACCACCTTAACCTCCACTGAGGCCCTTGGAGAAGCAGGTTTTTTTTTTTTTCCTGAAAAAAGAAAATCTGCTGGTTTCCTCTGGAAAACAAAAGGACTGGAAAATTGTCTTTTGCTTCACCCTTCTGAAGTCACAGGAAATTCTCGAAGCCATATGCTCAAAGGAGCACAGGCCTAAAATTATAGATGAGCTGAGAGTATACATTTTAAAGCCCTAAAGCAGTTAGTGATTAATGACTTGATTAGGAACAAATATTTGTTTTTTTNAAACAAAAAACAAAAAAAACCCATACAGCCACATTAAAACTTAATGTTAATTTGTATACTGAATTCTTAAAGCACACGAACACAGTAGTTAAAAGTAAAATCAATAGATTACAGGAGGTATCAAAGGACTCTGGTCCATTTACAGTGAGTCAAATTCTTTTTCTGTTTATAGATTGGCCTTCACTTAAATCATCTGTTGTCTTTTATTGCCTCTACATATTAGTTCTCTCAACTGTCTTTCCCCAGAAGGTGATCCGTGTAGGGTGGAGCCTCTGACTTTTTCAGTCCTTTCTGGACATTTCCAGGCAATGAGATAAAGTCCACTTGTCACATTCAGGAAACAAGTCCTGTTCTATGCAAAGACCCAGTGGCTTTGGGTTAGAAATCTGAGGCGGYTCATCGGACAACACCAGGCTTCCCTGGGGTTGCAGGTAGGGAAGGAAAGAGTCAGACGCATGAGGCTAAAGTACATGTGGACTGTGTTGCTGGAATCCCAGGAGCTTGGGTTTCCTTCCTGCTCTGACTCTTCTGGTACCTCTTGTTCCTGGTTCCACAAATGTGGGCAAGGCTTTCTCCAGCTGCTTGTCCATGTGCTCCTTTAGTCCCTGTGACCTGGAGAGCGTCTCTCTTGTCACCTGGCCTCTCATGCTTAGTCCCTCTCAAGATGACCCAGCCCAGTCCCCTTCTCCAGAGTCATTCTCTACCCTAGGGGAAACTCTGGAATCCTCAGCTCACTGAGTCATTGTCATATTGTCACCTTCTCTCCCACTATAGCTACCTCCCAGCCCCTTTATCCCCAATTCCAAGGTCAGAGAGAAGCTCTCGGGGTGGCTTACGCTGAGCTTTCTATGTCGGTGACTACTCTCAAATGACTCTGAAAGATGTTCTTCTGAGTACAGTGGTCCATTTTCTATACTTTTGAAATCTCCCCATTTTAAAGATACCATGTTTATGGTAGATCACATGTTAAAGACATAAATGCAAAGCCAGGCACCTGATATGGTTATAATCCTATCATTTAATTACCCAAGCTTCTTTTCTTATATTTTTAGGTCATTTCCATGCTTTTTTATACAATAGTGTAACAGTGAAAGAAATCAGTTTGGGCCATTGCTATCCATAACAGAAGCCGGAGGTTTGGTTTTTGCACATGCTCACCAAGCTGTGAGAGAGTCCTTTGCTGCCTGTCAGTTATGGACTATTACTCTGTGAAAGAAAAAGAGGATTGATTTTTTTCCCCTCTGCTTCAGAGTTCTTTCCAACCAGGCTCTCTAACTTTAGAAGTGACATCTACACACTGACTTTTCTTCCATTTAAAACTTCAACACAAAGTTCCTTCAAATGGTGTCAGGGTGCATTAGACCAAGAAAGCAGTCATGAGGTCCATGGCAGGGGCATGGCTGACGGCATGAGGTTGTTACAAGGAGACAGAAATGGCAGCAGACAGAGTGCTTACACCTTCAGTGTGTTAGGGGAATTAACTTCTAGGTCTTTTAAGACGTTATTGCCAAATTCTTTCAAAAAGCAATATTCAGTGATCGAGACATTGGGTCCAAGTAATGATGTCAGTTAAAACAATGCCGCTACATTTATCCAGTGGCTTGTTTGTGTCTTTCAAAGTCTTTCACTTTTATTGTCTAATCTGATCCTCACAAAGGATACTCCCCAAATACATATAGAGTTCAGTTCCTTCCCAACGTAGAGTCCTTTACTTCCCTTTCTATGAACCCAAAGAACTTTCTATGTTTTCATCGAAGACATCAATATTCCAACCCCCACTGAGCTGGCTCCTGCCCCTCTCTGGCTTCTCCCATCTCTCACCCACACCTGTCTGCTCTGTGTGTCATAGCTGTGCTTGGCTGTTCCTCTGTTATGAGAGCTCGTCGTGCTTCACTCCTACAATAGGTCTCTTCACAAGCCCGTCTTMCATCTTCCTGCTGGCAATCCCTTCATCATCCAGGGCTTTGTTTGAACTCCATTCTTCTATAGTGCCCCGTCTGAAAGGAGATTCCATCTGGCTACTGTTCCATGCATTTAACTAGCATGTATACACTTTTACTAGGAGCCCGAAATGGTGGTGAGTGTTTTTGCAACATTGCCCTTCATATACTTCCTTTAGGCAAAGAAATGGTGACATAAGAATATCTTCAAGGTCACTTACCGCAGAAGGGCTTAGACACACGTGTACTTGCTTTTGTATGAAGGTCTTGTCTATTCTGTTCAGCACTGAACATCCATCAACTGGAATAGTGCCTAGTACTTAGTAAGTGGTCAGTTAATGTATGTTGAATGATGCTGACCCTGAGTCTGACTTTCCATAAGGTTATCCTGCATGTACCCTAGTATCTATATGATCCTTAATGTTACCTAGGAGCTGTCCTGTCTAACATGTCCTGAGCTATTTCAGTGTCTTCAACAAGAAAAAAATGTTTGAAATGAAAGCTTTCATCCATCTGGGCTCTTCACAGTTGCAACTAACATCAGCGTGGTAATGTATCATTTCTATAGTTCTTTCCATATGTGTCTTGTCATAGAACAGTAACCCAAGGAGAGAAATTATTCCTAATCCCTTCTAGAGATGGAAGTAGTTACTGCTGTTAGCACTCAGAAGTCACAGGAATTTGTGTCTGTCTTAGTCACACTAAGTTTGAGTAGAGTTGGATCTTACTCAGAAATCCATGTATGAGTTAAGAATTTTTTTCAGGTGGGACAAGTTTGTATATATATATGTATGTATGTATATGTATATATACGTGTGTGTGTGTATATATATATATATATATATATATATACACATACACATACATACATACATATTGGCAAGACCAGGTAGAACCAACTTAATCAAATAATGATGCTATTTTATTTTTATTTTACTGGGCTGGTAAGGCAGCTCAAAAGTATAGTGCATATCTAGTATGCGTGAAGTCCTAGGTTCAATCCAGAGCAACGGGAGCAGACTGCCTCCATCTTTCTGCTCTTTACGGAGAGCCTTATGACAATGCTAACAGCTCACGGTAACTTTAATTTTTTCAAATCCTATTTTTAATGATGGTTTTTAAACACTTTAACCTTCCTTGTAGCCCACCACTCACCAGAGGTAGGGAAAAGAAAGGGGATGGGGGAAGTGGGCCTGTTTAGAAAGGTTCTCTGGAGTAACTCCCATCTGTGTTGTCTAGAAATCGGCAGTTCAGTTCACAGGTTAGTGTCAGTGGGAGCTCCATCCACTTGCAAACACTTGATGGATACACCAGCAGTCTAGTTCGGTAGAGTCAAGTTAGCAACAGCAGTGACAGGACCTAGTAGAGATAGCCAGGCCTCAGCTTCGGCTTGAGTCAGTCAGAGAGACCAACAGGAACACCAGGAGAAGTTCTCGGCTGTGCCTCTCCCAGGGAAACGAGAATCAGTGAAGAAGAGAGACCCACAAGCGTTGCAGCTGGCTGTAGCAGCAAGCCAAGCTCTGTCTCCGTCACTCTGTGGAGTCCTATTTGTACCCTCCAAACACCACGTGTCCTCCACGTGCCTTGCCTCGGCACGTGCATCCAATCAGCCTTGAGAGTCCTTTGGAGGCAGCGACACACTGCAGCAGACCACCAGAAGATTGTTTGGTGCACTTCTCTCTATGGTGTCCAGACAAATGAGCAACGTAAGGCAGAGCAATACATGTGTGTTGTTAGCAAAGAATCCTTCATCACCTGTTCTTTTACGTGCTTGCTATAGCAGAACATCCTCTCTCCTGTGTCTGCTTCAGCGAAACGTTCCTTCCCAAGTCGGGTTTTAGCCTGTCACACCTGTGCTCACTTTAACGAAACCTTCCTTCACGTGTTTGCCCGAGCAAAACACCATCCAAGCGACTTTCCATAGAACCCGTAGGTTTCCACTTTAGCTCACTCTGACGCATTTCCCTTATTTCTCTTGATCTGACTCAGACATCTCCAACAGATTCTCTACCTTCAGAAGCTCCCTCTCCAGGTCCCATTTACCTCATGGATCTGTTGAGCTGTCTGGAGATATTTGATGTGTTTCCTCTCTGTGTTGTTGGCTCCAGCCAAGAGGCATCTGAATTGCTTTGTGTCCAGTCTACAGATTTCCTTCCGCTTACACACAGCCCCTTAGTTTACTTGATATCGTGAGAGGTTAAAGGAGCTCTCTTTGCCTCTCCAAGATGCTAAGAACAGTTGAAATATGGTATACATACGTGAGATGCAATTGATTCCAGAAAGTCATAAGGATATCTCTCAAAATACATTCCCACTGTCCTGAACTCTCAGTTTGAATAAGAATGACCCAACAGGCTCATAGACTTGAAGGCTTGCTCACCAGGGAGTGGCACTATTTGAAATGACTAGGAAGTGTCATCTTGTCAGAGAAGTGTGTCTTTGGAGATGGGCTTCAATGTTTTTAGAAGCCCAAGCCAGGCGCAGTGTCTCTCTCTTCCTGCTGCCTGTGGATCCAGACACAGAACTCTTGGCCACGTCTCTAGCATCATGTTTGCCTGTATGCCATCATGCCTTCCACCATGATGATGATGGACTAAAGCTCTGAAACTGTAAGTCAGCCTCAGTGAAATGCTTTCTCTTATAGGAGTTGCCATGGTTATAGTGTCTCTTCACAGCAACAGAACACTGATGGAGACACAAAGCCATCGGGCTTGGCTAAATCGGTGTACTATTAAACTGTGGAGATCCGGGGATCCTGTCTTATGGCAAGCAGCCTTCATGACTACAACTGATGTAAAAGGCTGATGAAACGAAAACTTTTCCCATTTTTTTCCCCTTTACCTCAGATACAGCAACTGGTCCCTAGTATCGGGATTTGCGTATGTTTTGTGAATAGGGCTGTACAGCTCTTTGTTTGAACTTAGTGAATGGGAGAGAAAAGCTACTAGACTAAAACTCCTGCATGGAGCATTCTTCTCCAGAAGGTATCCCAAGGCTGAGTGTGGGAGCCAAGAGTATAAAATTACTCACATCTAAGAGCCTAACAATTGTAATAACCAGGCAACCGCTCAAGACTCTCACTCTCCAGAGTTCCAACAAAACTACACAGTTTCCCCTTATCCACAAATTGTAACTTCCTACAGTTTCAGTTAACTATGACCAACCCATTGTCAGATGAAAGGAACATGAGTTCAGGACAGTGGTGTGTATTTTGAGCGAGAGAGAGCGAGAGTGAGAGCGAGAGAGAGAGAGAGAGAGAGAGAGAGAGAGAGAGAGAGAGAGAGAGAGAGAGAGAGAGAAGCAGACAGACACAGAGATACAGAGAGACATGGAGACATAGAAGAAAGAGACCATATCCATAACCACATAACTTTTATTACTATAAATTATTACATATACTTTATTTTATTGTCAGATATTGCTGCTCTCTTACCATGCTGCATTTATAAATAAAACTTTATCTAGATGCAAAAAGCATAGCACGAATAGGATTGGGTGCTTTCTGGGACTTCAGGCATTCACGGGGGTTCCTGGGGTTCCTGGAGTAGATTCCCTGCATATAAGGAGGACRGACTGTATTCACATCCAACTCCCAAGAGACCCCACTCTCCATTCCCGTTTACAAAGCCCCATATCAGAAACAAACATCAAACCTGAGAGAGTTAATATGAGCCCCAAGAGAGTGCTGGGAGTTTAAATGAGCTCAGAAGTCGCACCGAGGCAAGGATTTTAAGGGTGTCTTAAAGCACTAATAAGATTCTTAGCAAGTAATGAAAATGAAGCCAGCCTCCACAGCAATGACCTGGAAGTGTGTCTTTGTTGTTTAAATTATGATTACAATGTCCTGGGCTGCGTTTTATTAATGAGCTCTAAATGGAAGTGTTTATCTCAGGAGGAAGCACTGTTTCTTCCTCTTGTCCCTGGTGCCACACTAAACATCCTAATTGATATGAAGCTGATGTTTTAGGAGACAGAAAAGCCCGAGGGTCTTTGTCACATTAACAACTACGGGCTAGAGTCATTACGGGGCCTGTCAAATCCAGGCCGGAAACAGACAAGTCACGTTTCCCAGAATCCCCAGCACAGAGCTTTGTGAGAGTTGTCAGCCACTCTGCTTGTGGAAGGGAATGTCCTTTCTTTTCCTGGGCTTACCAGTTAGTAGGGAACTCACAGGCCTCTAGAAAGTCCTCCACTCCTTGCTGTCGTATGGGAAATTTCCGAATGATTTACCTCACCACCGCCAAGTTCATCAGTGAGGGAGTCACTGACTGAAACATCATTCACCTCTTCAAAACTATGGGAAACTAGAATCAGGGGTGTGGCTCAGTGGCAGAATGCCAGTTGAGAGCATGCCCAAGGCCGTGGGGTCAATCTCCAGTGCTGTCAAAATGTAAAACAACAACAACAACAACAACAATAATGTAAGCTACAACCTTAATGGAAGACAAAAGGTTTATTCCTAATGCATAAGGAAAAATACCCAAAATCAAGGACAAAATACTGAATAGAGTAATTGAAAATTCTGGGGCCTGTGAGATGTTTCATTGTGTAAAGTTGCCAAACCTGAGGACCTGAGTTCTATACATAGAACTGACATGGTGGACAGAGGAAACCAACTTCCATGAGCCATTGTCTGACCTCTGAGTACATCCCACATGTGTCCGTCCGTCCGTCCGTCCGTCTGTCCGTCCGTCCATCTGTCTGTCTGTCTGTCTGTCTGTCTATCCATCCATCCATCCATCCATCCATCCATCCATCCATTCATTATTTGTTTACTTGTGCGTATATGTGCAACTGTATACACGAATATGCCTGCAGTAGCCTGTCAGAGCCAGAAGAGGGAGCTGGGCCCCTTGGAGCCGGAGCTGAGCCTGCTGTAGGTGCTCTGATATGAAGTCTTTTGGAAGAGCTGCAGGTGTGTTAGACTGTTCTGCTGCCACCCCACCATCATTATGCCATCATTAACAGACATTTTAAAACCCCTCCCATGACCCTCAAAAGTATGAGACAAACATGGAAATGTGAAATACCAGTGAATGTCTTAAATTAACTTTTGAAGCAAGTGAAAGAAACTATGAGCTATAATATAAATGCCATAAAGAGAAATAGCTCTTTACCTCCAACCAGATTTAAAAATTCACTTCTTATAGCAATGCCTAATCATGTGGAGGGATTGCAAACACTGGCATTTTTCAAACGGTGCTGCCTGCAAAGCAGAGATCAGACAACTCTTTAGAAATATTTATCTGAGATCTTAAAAAGTGTTACTATGCAGCCTCCCTCCTAGAGATGAACCCCACGGAGTCAATATGAATATGTGTAAAAATATATGTGAAGGGCCTTTAGGACAGAATTATTTAAAATGGTAGAATTGGAAACTATCTAAAATCCAACAGTAGGGGATGGGTAAGATAAGCAGGAACATCCATAGACTCTCATACGATGTAGACGTGGAAAGCTGTGCTCTAAAATGCATCAAGGCAGAAGGAAGCCTTTCTAATACATGGCTAAATGAAGAAGGCAGGTCATGAAACATATTAGTACAATTTTGAAAAGTAAAAAGCAAATATATGTGTGCAAAAATAGTAAAAAAAAAGAGTGTCAAAATATTTAACGGTTATTATTAAAAAAATAAAAATCACATGTGGCCAGTAAACTTATGAAAGGATGTTTGATTTTATTGTGACTATAAGGATATATGTCAGTCCATGTGTATAACTAAGAATGCCAACAACAAGCACTAGAGGGCACAAGGGCCAACAGAACTCCCCATACATACTAGTAAGCTTGGATGTACTCTGGAAAGTCATTGACATTATCATGGGAAATTAAATATCCACATATTATATAATCCAGCAGCTCTGTGTGTGTGTGTGTGTGTGTGTGTGTGTCTTAGAGTTTGTATTGCTGTGAAGAGACACCATGACCTTGGCAACTCTTGATAAGAAAAACATTCCATTAGAGGTTGGTTTACAGTTTCCGAAGTTTAGTCTATTATGATCATAGTGGGAAACATGGTTGCACAAAGGCAGACATGGTGCTGGCAAAGGAGCTGAGAGTTCTACATCCAGATGGTCAGGCAGCAGGAAGAGAGAGTGACAGAGAGTGACACTGGGCCTGGCTCGAGCTTCCGAGACCTCAAAGCCCACYCCCCTGTGACACACTTCCTCCAACAAGGCCACACCTACTCCAACAAGGCTACACCTCTAATAATGTCACTCCCTTTGGGCTTGTGGGGGCCAWTTTTATTTAGATCACCACATCATATATAAGAGAGCAGGTAGGAAGAAGTTGAGTGTGGAAATTCACGCAGCTGGGAGGTGGAGATGGAAGGTCAGAACTCAAGGCCAGAGGTGGAAAGTTTGAGACCAGCCAGGGCTAGACGGGACTGTCTCAAAACAAAAAAAGGCATGAACACTTTATAATAGCAAAGCTTTGGGGAATAACCCAAATGACCACTGACTGGAGAATAAATGTCAAGTGTAAATACACAGTAGAAAATTACACGCCAATGAAATGAATGAACCACGCGCAACAATGTGAGTCTGTGCAATTTGATATTCAGTATAAAATGGTAAATCAAAGTATAGTATCCTTTTTAGCTATCAAGAAAATGCTGCCCTCCCAACCCCACCCCAGACATGCCACTGGCCTGTCTGATGGAGGAATTCATCAACTGATGTTTCTTTTTCCCAGGTGTTTCAAGTTGCCAACCAAGATTAGTCATCACAGTAGGTAAATACATTTAAAAAATAGCTGAAGAGAGTCATGCTTGAACTGGCAATGAGGGTGCAGTCGAGCAAGAACGTTATTTTAGTTCCCTGCACCTGTGCTCCAAAGTCAAGAAATAGAGTAGGAAAAAGAAGGCAGGGAACTTTGGTTGGGTTTCTCTTCTGTTACTGTCATAAAGGATTAAGCCCAAAACAATTTAGGGGAGAAAAGGATTTATTTGGCTTACACTTTCAGGCCATAATTTATCATTGAGGGAAGTTAGGGTAGTAAGTCAAGATGGAACTTGAAACAGAACTGTGGAAGAATGTTGCTTCTTTTATATAGCAAGGACCACTTACCTAGGGATGGTACTGTCCACCGTGGGCTGGGACCTCCTGAGTCAATTAATAATTAAGAGACTCCGCCACAGATAATTCCCACAGGTTGATATAACCTAGGAAACTCCTCAGTTGAGGATTCTCCTCTCAGATGGTTCTAGGCTGTGTCAAGGTGAAAATTAAGGCTAACTAGGACAGCTCCTAAACTATTTTTGAGATAGCTCAAACATAGGTTCTGCCTGCCAGGACCTCTTAGAACCTCACCAAAATGGAAGGAATATAAAGAACACTACATGTTCCTTTAGACACTCTCTTACCCCACAGAGTACACAGAGACACCATGGGGATGAGTTCCTCTTAGAAGACAAATTCATTCAAAGTAGTCTTGATCTACAAGAATCTTGACTGTGTTTTGATTATTCCAAACAATTCACAAGGTATGGGAGCATTTTATTTCAGGAGA
The DNA here is from genome assembly GCA_002335545.1 of Apodemus speciosus. Lineage (NCBI taxonomy): Eukaryota > Metazoa > Chordata > Mammalia > Rodentia > Muridae > Apodemus > Apodemus speciosus. The sequence continues at coordinate 47,564 of BDUI01010925.1, forward strand.
GGGCAGTCTGTTTCCAGGTGTTTAATTCTAGGTGACAGATCTACCCAGCTAGGATTAGAAGCCCCTGGGTAATTAGCACCCCTTGAAAAGACAATCAGAGCTTTTAGAGGCAGGGCATTTCCCAACCCTAGAGGTTCTAGAAACAGAATGAAGGAGACATAAGGATGATGCTACTGAGAAAATTGAAACCAGATAACCTTGAAGGTCTCTTCCAACCCAGAGAAGGGGTGGGGTGGGGGGGGCAGTTCAGGCTCCAATGCATTGGATGGGCCAATTAGAGCAGTGCCCTGTCTATTGGTTTAAGTGACAATTTAAATCTGTCCATTACCTTGCAGCAATTTTGTCATAAGTTAATAGCCTGTCCATTAACTTAGATTACAACACTAATTAGGTACCTGGCATATGGATATTTATGAGCCCTGGAAACAGAGGCCAAGAAGTCCTAAGGCACAAAACATTGTATGAGCACCCCTCTTTCTCTATTAAAGATTCTCACATTAACAGAGATAAAGTAGAAAGAAGAAATGTGGTTGGCATTCTTCATGTCTGTCATTATTTCTCAAGATAACAAATATCTTTAACTGATCTTGACAGCCAGAGAAAAATTCATTCAATGTTTCATAAGGTTCACTTGATAATTTGTCCAGATTCCAGCCTTTGTGGATGACCTTGTGGTGGAGCTGTCTGATCTGGGTACATTAGTCACTAAGATTAAATATATAAAGKGACTTGGGTATTTTGTATTTTATTTGTTGAACAGAAAGTTTGTGTCAATGGTCTTATTTTTTTTAATTGATTCAGTTTCTTGTTACATACAAACTTAAAGATGAGTCTCCAAGGATGTGGTAAAAGATTTTTTTTTTCTATTTTAAAAGCTAATTTTGGAATATAGGGTAATTCAGTGAATGTCCACTGGGGAGAATGGTTTGACCCGTAAGAAAATCATGAATTTGTCTCTGTTAGCCACTTGGAAAAAGAGCCAAGATTTGGGGGAGAAAGAAGGTATAGGTAAAGGTTTGGGTAACCAGTACTTC
>BDUI01010929.1:6292-17263 GCA_002335545.1 Apodemus speciosus
TTTCAGGATCTTTTTTTTTTTATTGAATTTATTCTTTATTTACATTTCATTACCCCTTCCCGGTTTCCCCCCTCCCCGAAGACCCCCAACCCATCCTCCCACACCCTGCCTCCACGAATATGTTCCTCCACCCAACCCACTCCCACAACCCCCACTCCATTTCCCCACACTGGGGCCTCTATTGAGCCTTCAAATCACCAAGGACCTCTCCTCCCACTGATGCCCCCGGATGCCCGACAAGGCATTCCTCTGCTACTCTTTTGGCAATCAGGTGCACCCCTTGGTTGATGGCTTAGTCCCTGGGAGCCCTGGGGCATCTGGTTGGCCAACATCTTCGTTCTTCCCATGGGAGTGCAACGCCCCCCCTCCTCCAGTCCACCCTCCAACTCCTCCATTGTGAACCCCCATGCTCAGTCCAATGGTTGGCTGCTAGTATTCACTTCTGTATCTGTAAGTCTCTGGCAGGGCCCCTCCAAAAGACAACCATAACAGGCTCCTTTTGGTACACACTTCTTGTCATTCATAGTAGTTTTGGGGTTTGGTGACTGTTTATAGGATGAATCCCCAGGTAGGACAGTCTCCGGGTGGCCTTTCCTTCAGCCTCTGCTCCACACTTTGTCTCCATAGTTCCTGTGAATATTTTGTTCCCTTTCTCAGAGGAACCAAAGCACCCCCACTTCAGTCTTCTTTCTTCTTGAGCTTCCTGTGGTCTGTGGATTGTAACATGTTTATTTTGAGCTTTTGGGCTAATATCCACTTATCAATGAGTGCATACCATGTGTGTTCTTTTGTGACTGGGTTACCTCACTCAGGATGACACTTTCTAGTTCCATCCATTTGCCTAAGAATTTCATGAATTCATTGTTTTAATAGCTGAATAGTACTCCATTGTGTATATATACCACAATTTCTGTATCCATTCCTCTGTTGAAGGACATCTGGATTCTTTCCAGTTTCTGGCTATTATAAATAAGGCTGCTATGAACATAGTGGAGCATGTGTCCTTATTACATGTTGGAGCATCTTCTGAGCATATGCCCAGGAGTGGTATAGCTGGGTCCTCAGGTAGTACTATGTCCAATTTTCTGAGGAAATGCCAAACTGGATTTCCAGAGTAGTTTTACCAGCTTGCAATCTCACCAGCAATGGAGAAGTGTTCCTCTTTCCCCACATCCTCTCCAGCATCTGCTGTCCCCTGAGTTTTTGATCTTAGCCATTCTGACTGTTGTGAGGTGGGATTTCAGGGTTATTTTGATTTGCATTTCCCTGATGACTAAGGGTGCTGAACATTTCTTTAGGTGCTTCAGAGCCATTAGAGTTTCCTCAGTTGAGAATTCCCTGTTTAGCTCTGTACCCAATTTAAGCACAGAAGGTGCAGTAGTGGCACATATACACTGACAGTAACCAAAAGCTCTCCAGTAGAACTTGAGAACAACTCACCCTGATACTCAGCTCTCTACTCAGTGCTAGTGAAATCATGGTCATTGGAGGAGAATTTACAACCACTAATTTACTAATTATAAAAATCCCTAATACAGTCTATAAATGTTTATCCTTACACCTACAGATAAATGTAGCCCTTATCCCTCATCAAGAAAACTTCTCTTTTCATCAGGCAGAGACCATGACAGAAAACTACAGGCAATCAAAATGCAAAGCTATGCCCCAATAGACACATCTACAAAACACTCCCCCACCTAAGGCTCATGGAACATTGCAGAAGAGATGGATGTGTCAGAGAGAGAGAGAGAGAGAGAGAGAGAGAGAGAGAGACAGAGACAGAGACAGAGACAGAGACACAGAGAGAGAGACAGAGAGAGAGAGATTTGATGAATCAGATGATCAGGGAGTCACCTAGGAAGGTCAGAAACCATCTCCATACAGTCTCACCAACATGACTGCCCGATCATGAGCTGAACAAGGTTGGTACTTGTAGACATGCCAAATTGTTTTGGGAAAAGCCCAYAAGGCCTCAACTCTACACACAGAACTACAGGCAACCGAGAAAAGCTTAGAGGAGGAGAGGAGGTTTACCCCAGGGAAAAGCACACTGATTGATTGGCCAGTGCCCAAYAGYAATCCCTGAAAGCATACATACAAGTAATATATACAGAATCTGGAATATAAAATATAGGAATGCAAGTGTATATGCATATCCTTATGAACATGCAATAACCGAGAGAAGAAGTCATTTGAAGGAGAGCAGGAGGGATATGTTGGATGGTTTATAAGAAAGGGAAGATGAAAGGGAAGAGAGAAATGTTGTAATTAAATTATAAACTCAAAAAGAATTTGTCTACTAAAATAAATCCCACTCCACATAGCCCATTGATTCATTAATTCATTAACCCATGGGTAGTCACCCACTCATGAGGACAGAGTCACCATGATTCTCCAGAAGTCCCTGTATCTGAACACTATCAGCATGTGCCTTTGGGGACCAAGTTTCCTGTAAAACAGTTCCCAAAGAGACACAGTCAGCCCATAGCAGGTACCTGAGACTCCGTCCGGAGGAGGCTGGGCAGCATGACAGAAGGCAGGAATTCGCTGTATTGCATGGAGTGGACTTGGAGCCATGTGACTGGTCACATAGACCTTGAGACAACTTCCAGGTTTTAAAGTATGATTTTGCTTTTCAGATGGCTGATTGAACGTGTCCTCTTTTGGGTGTGGCTGTGTTAATGTATAGCCCTCCTTGGAGCACCAGATGTAAGGCACTACCATCAGTCACCCTCCAGAGTCCCAGCTCCCGCTTCCCGTCCCTGTTCCTACCGTGTGAACAGCTACAATTCAGAATGGGTAGTGTGCATGGATGGCATGAAATGAGAAGGTCTTTAAATTTCTTTTGCTAAAGCGAGAAGAAATTCCAGTCAACACACCACAGACATATTTACACATTAATGCTTAATGCAGCCCTTTTCACAATAGTTAAAGTTATAGCCAGCCCAGGTGTTTAACAACAGAGGAATGGATAACGAAGCGGGGTTATATACATGATGTATGCTTATTCCAGCCATAAAGAATGGAGCTGGGTCATTTGTAGGAAAATGGGTGCAGCTGGAGACATTCATGCCACGTGAATTAAATCAGAAAAACAAATGCCATGTGTTCTCTCACTTGGGTCCTGGATTACATATAGTCATAYACATATATACTTATACATACATACATTATACATATACATATATACACACATACATATACATACATATATACATACACATATACACAYATACATGTATACACGTAAACACGTATATACACATATACATATATACATACACAAATATACATATGCACATATATMCATGCACATATACACACACATATATACATGCACATATATACACACRTATAGGTGACACGAAAGTAGATGTGAAACTGTCTAGGGAACAAAAAGGGAGGAGGCAGGAGAGGACAGCAGGATTTGATGGATGTTAGAAGTCCACTACATACTTGCATTAAATGGCCTGATGTACCCAGTATAAAATGTTATTTTTAAGAGAAAAGAATCGGGTATTACCCACATTTCACACAGAATCTTAAGCTTCTTAACAAATCCACCTTCGGTCCTTGTTCTGCTTCGGGTCATCTCTGTGACCTTAGACGAGTCATCAATTAAAATGTTGGGAGTCTCAGCTTTCTCATCTAGAAAATGGGTAAGTAGAGGAGACCAGGGGTGTGTAAATACAGCACGAGGGCGGGGGGGGGGAAGGGGGGATGGACAAATTGCATACCGCCACATTAATCACAAATAGAAGGAGACGTTTATCACAGTGAGAAGCACCTGTGCGGAGATGTGAGATTGCCCGGTGCATGTATCACACTGCTCCCATTCTTTAGTGCAGGGTTATGAAAATCACAGATTTACCAAGTGCAAGAAGAAAGGAAAAAAATCTCCTGGCTGATGTGCATGGGTAATCTGAGCCTCGTGACAGCACTGCGCTTTTCGTCACACCTCATCTGTGACTAAGGTGTCAGCCTGAGGAATCTCACGATTACACTTAGGATCCCTGGTGAGTTATGGCTGTCTTCTCCCTGTGAAAACCCAGCTCTCTGGAGAAATGTAATCCAACTTGTCTCCCTTTGCTGAGCATACTCTTTTGCTAGGCAAAGTAGTTTTCCTCCTGGATGAGAAAGAGGCGTGAAGACAGGTTAATGGTTCCCATTGCTTACCACATGTGCATGTGGCTGAGAGAGAGCTCAGCACACAGCGGTCTCACTAAGGTCATGCATGAATCATCTCTTCCAGATATCTGATTCCTTGGTGCACAGCAGGCTGACCAACAATTCATGTTTTAAAATCTTTCCCAGGAGTTCTTTTTTCTTCAAACTGGAAATTGGCTTTGAGTTTACTCCCCTCTTCCATGTGGTCTGTGTTGAATGGTTTGCACTATTTGATAAGGATCCTTGGGGCTCGGAGAAGACTTTAGCATCTGTGTAATCATAGTAGGACATTCTAACACAAACAAAATCACGACATTGAAGCCGATTGGCAGGGAAGTCTTGGACTACTTGCAAGTCAAGGCTCTCTTCCACCCAAACTTTCTAGATTATGTTTGCACCAGGGTGGCCACAGTGTGGTGATTGGTGAGCTTTTGACACAGAACCCCAATCCTGCAGAACTCCTRGAACTAATYTCATGGATTCCCCCGCCCCGGCAGTTAATTAGGCATTGTTTGTCCATTTGATCAGCAAGCACTATTGATCATCTCTTCAGGATACTGTGCTAGGAACAGGGTGCCCAGAGTTAAATAAGACAATCTCCTTTCTCTGGCTGACATTCGAAGTTTCCTGGAGGAAGCATTTGTAAACAAAAGAGCCAAGGCAGAATAGGATATACATTAAAGGAGGGCAGTAATTCTCCTGGATAAAAATCAGAAAAGGCTTCACAATGGAGGTGATGTTTGAGGAGGCCTTAGAGGGTATATAGGAGTCTTCAAGAAAAAAAAAAACAAAAGTAGACTGGCATTCTAGAAAAGAGAGGCAATAAGGAGCTCTGCAAATGATCTAGAAGGGCTTGGAAACTGATTGGAGAGGCAATGTGGGTGATTCTGAAAGGAAAGAATGTGAGGCACAGCCCTATATGCYAAGACAAGGACTCTGAGTTTAATGTTGTAAGTCATTGTCATACACACTTAAGTAGGGTCTTCTTTTTTCTTCTAAAGTTCGTGAGAGATGAGATCGAATCTAAGTTTTAACAAGAACATTTTGGGAGCAGCTCAGAGGTGAGCTGTATGAGGCAATGTCTAAATTCAAGAATGAGGTAGGAGAGTATTTCAGTAGCTTGAGATGAGAGCAGATGAGCCTTGAGATTAGGAACATGATTGTGGGATGGGCCACTTGGGTGATGCTAAATATGTCCTGAACGAYGCTCCCAAAGCTCCTTGCTTACTTCAACACAGTCCTCAGCCTGTTGAGAAGCTGAATCTTCTACGAAGAATCTTAAGTGAGAGGAATTCAGTAAGACATAAGAGTTATAAGCAAGCAGCCAGTTTACAGATGGAAATAAAAATCATAAAAGTTGATGAGCCCAGGAGAAATCCATTAAAAAGAGAAGGTAATTTAAAAGTACTTAGGGAGCCAACACTAAAAGATAGGCAAACAAAGGTCCAGAAAAATGTCTCCTGAGTATGCATGGAATATGAGGGKGRGCATCCCATTGATTCTGGAAAGAGAAGGGGACTTTCTGTGTGGGTAAGKCAGTCAAGGTTTGATCCAAAATGCTATCACAGACAGCTACATTCATCTCAGTATTCATTCTAGTTCTTCTATAGTACTTTAATTTTATCTTGGGCACACAATATCCCAGAATCAAAGCTGCATTTCAAGACTCCCTTGAGGCTGCCCTGGCTATGGGTATATACGAATAAATCTCAGTTGTATTTTGTTCAACATGTTATTCCCTTAAAGAAAAAGAACAAACTCAACAAACTGTCCTTTTTCCTCCCTCATGTTTGCTAAAAGAGTGAACTTGTTAGCAAGCCATKTGGTACTATGATTTGAAGGTAATCACCAGGGATGGAGCAGAATGATTGATATGCAAAGGCCTTGTACAACTCATTGAACATTGCCACAGTACCACTTTGCACTCTGTCACTTGTTAAGCATAGGACCAAGCCTGTACCATAGACCAACAAAATGGCAAGATATGCCAGTTAGACTAAGCATCATGACCAAAAGCAACTTAGGGAATAAAACTTTCCTTTCAGCTCATAGTTGTATTCTGTCATTGAAGGAAGTCAGAGTAGGAATGCAAGAAAAGAACCTGGAGGCTGGAACCCACRTGGAAGCAATGGAGGAGTGCTGCTTAGTGGCTTCTTCTCCATAGCTTGCTCAGCCTCATTTCTTTTTCTTTTTTTTTTTCTTAAAGATTTATTTTTATGTATATGAGTACACTATCTTTTAAACATTTATTTATTATTTATTTATTTATGAGTTCTCTGCTGCATGTACATCTGCATGCCAGAAGAAGCCATCAGATCCCTTTATAGATGGTCATGAGACACCATGTGGGTGCTGGGAATTGAACTCAGGACCTCTGGAAGAACAGCCAATCCTCTAAACTGCTGAGCCATCTCTCCAGGGTGCTATCTTATACATCCTAGCACCACCCAGCGATGATGCCACCCACAGAGGACTAGATCCTTCCACATCAATCATCAGTCAAGCAGATGTCCCACCAGGGTCTTGCCAATAGGCCCATCATGGGAGCACTTTCTCAGTTGAGGTTTCTTTTTATCAGATGACTTTAGCTTCTGTCAAGATGCAAACAAATGTATGAGAACTCTTTAGCATCGATTACTATAAAATTTCATAGTTATCAAATATTAAGTGTGTCCTCTCTGAAGAACCATGGTTCATATTTGCTGATGGGAATTGAAGATCTTCCTTGTTTTCTCAGATTCTGAGCTCATGAAAAATAAGTGTAAAACACAGAGGTCAAAGTATTATAGTTGTTATTGATAGAGCAGATGTAAGAAAATTTGTATTCTATGTTTATGGTAAATGAGCTTTTAAACACCAAATTAAACACCAAATTAAAAAAATAAGTATAATTTTCCAGCCATCACAGGGACACCTACTTCACTGTAGATCTTTTCCATGAACCCCTCTAAGATTGTTACACCAGCAAAGCTTCCTCCACAGATAAGATACAATAGGACTGAGAAGGACCATTAGCCCCTAACATCACAAATCCAAGCTAACTATAACTGGGTTCCATCAGAAAAGTATTAGTCAGTTACACTGGGTCTAAACAGGCCATACGTTAAGATTTCAAAGTCAATACTAAGCCAAGATTTGTCACAAGACAATAAATGCTCTGGGTCCTTCTGYATAAGCTTATCACAATCTCTCTAGAATGTGGAAGTGGGAGAACAAACTGTTTTCTGTGGTTCTTCACTCTTGTATTGAAGAAAAGATCAACCTTCCTATAGGACTACAAGCTTCACCTGCCTTGTCACTACATGAGGGAGGACCAGAGTCAAAACCAAGGCTGTTTCTCATGTCGCTCATGAGTCCATACGGTACCAAAGAGAGAACATGTAGAGCTCTCAACCCACATGTCAACATAGCAAGTCAGTGATGCTCAACAAAAGGGCTCCATGGATACTCTGAAATGACTGTGGCTTGTACTGGTTTATCCTGTGCAGCGGCACTAGTTCTGCACAGGGTATTTCCATGTTTAGGATGTCTTATTCCACATAACATACTTCCACCTAACAAATGTCTTATCAAAAAATGTTAATTATACTAGTATGTGTGGACTGGAACTTGTATTTTATCCTTCATGCCATAAGACAGATAAAARCCAAACAGAGCCCAGACTCCATTTTACACAACTGCTTCTCAGCGTGTGTCTTGCCATAGAGTTCCCCACAGTACTGAAGAAGTTTGGAGGCCAGGATTTCAATTGGTCTTCAGTATGGCAGTTCAGCATTTCTGAATTCTGTCTTGATGTACTGTTTTGTTATTCATATAAAGGAGTAAATATTTACTGGGCAACTACTGATCCAGACACTGTTCTCAGTCCTAGAGGAGTAGTGATTAAAAACCACTAACCTRTTCCACTTATTATTTTACTGGGGAAGGCTGCAAAGAGCAGTAACAAAATTCTTCTTCATGTCTGAATGAAGAATTTAAGAATTCCAGGAAAGATGTGGGTAAAACAATCCTTTCACCTTCATTTTATACATGGGGAAACTGAGGCTCAACAGGTACGTGGCAGTGCAGTGGCAGGACTAGGGCCTGTGCCACTCAACAGTCAACTGTTGCTGTCCCAATATTGTGTTGTTCTGGATTGYCATCACCTGTTAAGGCGTTAACAGCAATGATGGAGGAGTGGAAGTCATGCCACCCTTGGTTCCTGAATCTCRGGTTTGCTTCCTACTACTCTATAAACTGACCCTAGCCAGTTGGGAAAAGGAGTGGACAAGCTGAAAGGTGGAGGCCATAGCTTGGGCTTTAAAAATATCTTAATCCATTTGAATGAATATTTCTTGACCATCTACGGTGTGTCCAGTCGATGCTATGAGCAGGTGGAGAGATCACGATGAATAGACTAGACATCCTCCCCTCAGGAAAGTTCCTGTGTGCTGAAAGAGACAGATGGCATGCAACTACAGTACAGATAGAATATGATAAATGCCATAATAAAATTACAAATGCCTGTGGGAGCAGAGAGAGAAATGRATGCCAGTTCCCCCATAAAGCGTTGCCTAATTTCCCCAAATGGAATCTGCAGTGAAACTTGAAAGATGGATGGAATGTTAACAGAAGGGGAAAGAAGGGCCTCTCCTCCAAGGTGACAGATTCCCTGAAGGTCAAAGGGGAAAACATCCAAGATCTGAAGAAGACAAAATATAGCAAGATGATCTTCTTGGTCATTGGACGGTTTTATTCCTGATCCACCAGCAGGGGGCATCTCTGTAGCAGGATGGATCAGAGTCCTAGAAATAACAGAAAGAACACAGCAGTCACKTTTGCTAAAGTGCATGTGATACACCACAAACTGGACCCTTCACATGCACGCAGTGTCTCATGACAGCCCTTTGAAGTATGCTTGGCCAGAGAAGGTTGTATTGTTGAGGGAATATGCAGCATGCCTGACATCACACTGAGTGAACATCAGGGGCAGGACTTGCTGTCTACATCAATGGCCTTGTACATGGTGATATGATTATTTCTTTTCCTTGGAGTTGAGAAATTTATTCTAACCAACATGATTTAGAGAATAAGATGTGCCATCTCTTTAAAAGGTGTGTTTAGGCAACTTGCGTCAGCAAGACTTGGCACTTGTCACAGAGAGTTGGGTTCTCTTGCTACCCTCAGTGTCCCATCCGAGGGATTTCAGCTATGCTAGCTTACTCAGCCATTCGTTAGCTCTTTCAGATTTATTAAAGTTGATCCCATCCCCAAGATGCTAAGAACTACTACCTACTGTCTCTAAGGTCAGAAAAAAATCCACGAAGTCTGTCCTAATCATAGCTCTCTTCACCAACCTACTTTTAATGTCATCTATGTAGCATGTCTTCACATTCTGCATGCTGTGCAAAGAATCCTATCTTGCCATCATCATCAACAGCATCATGCCATCATCATAGAGAACACATGCCACAGAAACCAACCCTCGGTTTCCCTTTCCCAAAGGAAAAAGAAAGACTTACTGACTGATGTACCCAGAGGTAAGGATAGTTAATGTTAGACACTAACTCCTGACAGTCGGGATGTTTGGACTCAGCTTCTACCTCCATTAATGGCATGTGAAAGATGTAAGGTCAAATCCTGACATGTCTTTTCTGTGTTCTAGATTCAGCGTTCTGTGTTCAGTGTTCTATGTTCGGTGTTCCATGTTCCGTGTTCCGTGTTCCATGTTCGGTGTTCCATGTTCCGTGTTCCATGTTCTGTGTTCTGTGTTCCATGTTCTGTGTTCCGTGCTCTACGTTCTGTGGTGTACTCAGCCTGTCTGGCCTGTCCTACCTTGGTAGTACAGAGATGTTGGGTACCCGGCTAGGTTCAGGAAGGTGGTAAGACTTGCCACTTCTCGTTCTTGCTTCATCATTGAAATCTTGACAGTGAGGTGGACCTCTACATGGCTTTCTGCATGTGATCTCAACTGATGGGTGTTTTTACCTACTGTGCATTTTCAATATGCCCCATAAACAAGCATTGCTTCCCCACCTAGAGGAAGTGTCTAGAATGTGGTGAGTGTAGAATAGCTGGAAGGACTCTATAGTCTATAGACATGGAAGCAGAAGACCCAACTCTAGGCCGGGTTCAGCTTAAGAAGGTCACTAACACTTTTTAGTTCCATTTCTTTATAAGATGTGAAAGATGCTGTTCGTGTGTTCATGTTCATCTCATAGGAAAACCATTAAGGCTAGAATAGCCATAGACATGAGAGTACAGTAGGAAGCACTGTAAATATGAGGGCTTACTCTTACTGCCATCACTATCATTATAATGGACACATTTTCTTACTACTGGAAAAGGGGGTTACCACTAGGTAAACATCAATCTGTGTTAGATACTTTTTCCAGCAACCTTTAAGGTTTTCAGAGCCCAGTCCAAGGCACCCAAACCTTGCTGCCAATTGGCACCACCCAGGGCTCTACATGAAATCCTGATGCATAGCTCCAATCCCAGAAGTCTGGCTTAGTTAGCACAAAGAGGTCAAGGATTGGGGGAACCTGTTAAAGATCCCCAGGGATAAGAAAGGACAATAAAGGTTGGATGCTATAGCCAACAATCTCTCTAATCAATGGAGGAAAGTGTGGAAGAAGTCAGAACTAAGGGATCAGTTCTCACCTTCTAAGGAAAGAAGGCCTTCTGGTAGTTCTTTACTCTGCAGAGAATATGGTGCCCAGGTGGGCCTTTATAAACATGGTGATGGGCATTTGCCCTGAGATGAGGACAGTGTTCTCTGAGTAGCTGTGAGCTTAAACTGCTGGGCTATTGCTTGTCATAGAA
>BDUI01010930.1:21834-34075 GCA_002335545.1 Apodemus speciosus
TTTTTTTTTTAAAGGCACCTCTCACTTTCTAGCTATTGCCTTCTCGATGACACATTTTGTCAAAAGCTTGAATGTTCAATGGAAATAGTTCAGTTCTGAGAATGGAATTTTTTCAATTCACATTTGAATAGCCAGGTTTTCTTACATTCAGATTTTAATAAACTAGAATGACAGTCTTCAAAACAAGCATGCTAGCCTATAGTGAATATAGTATATACAGTATTTAAACACTTGGAACTATATATTATACTGTAAAAGCCAACAGCGCAACATTCGTCAGACTCATCAACTTATGAGTATACTACCTCCCAAAGTGAAGACACACAGTAAAATGCACCCATGGTTTAGATAGATAGATATAGTCTATATATTATATATATCCCTATAATATATATAATATATATTTATAAAATATACATACATTTTAGACATTTTTCAAATAAAGAATCATTATCTCCAAAAGAAATTTATAGCAAGAATACTGAAGGAATGGAAGTCAGATAAATAATTTCTCACAAAGTTCATTATCAGTGATACAGTTCAATTTCCCCCTTTTAGTTACAACTAAATGATTACAAAAGCTAAATACTTTGCATAACTAATTATCTGTTTAATGGCAAAAATTGATAACTTTGTTCAATAGAAAAATACTGAAGGTCATTGCATCACTTGTTTGCCTATGGTCTGAGTAGCGAGTGAGCTCCGAGGGACAGCTGCCTTTGGAGGACTGTGCGCTCCTGGGGAGCACGGAAAGTCAGGCAGGGACCTGACCTACCGTGAGTTTCAGATCATTCCGAAACAGCTCACTCAAAACATTTACAAACTAGTAAATAATCATGAAAGTATTTCAAGGGTTTTGAATCTGAAACTATCCATCTTGTCAGTTCTCAATAGGATGGGGAACGCCAAACACACGCACATGCTACCGTCCAGCTGGAAGACAGCGGTGGCTCGATTCGAGGAGGACAGCAAACAGGGCTAGCTTAGAAGAATCTCTTTTTATGTGTAGTCTTCAATGGCACAAAGCACACTTCCTAAAAGCCTTTCAACAGTTCGGGCATTTGCATTACACTTTGCCTATCTTAGGATTGTTTCCCACCCATTAACAGGAACTCTTCAGTCACGAGGCACAGAATGAACCAGGCAGGCTCTCCTGGTTCTGGAGTGCTGGTGACAAGAGTGAGACATGCGCTGAACACTGTGGAAAGCAGCTGCAGCAGTGTCTGCCCAGGCGTCATGAACATGCCACTTCTGAATGGAATCCTCTACGATTCTACGATCGTTAAGTTAACAAGTCCTTTTGTTCATTTTACAAAGGATGGGAAGAATTTACCCATCACAACATAAAACTCTATCTACATGAAAACGTGGGTAGTTTGTGTAACTCGATTTACTTGCATATACCAATCTCTTAAGCCCGCTTGTTAACCAAAGCACAAAGATAAACTCTAGTTGTGTTAAATGTGCTTATCTATATAATAATCAGGGAAATTCAACATGAGTCTCATAATGTTGTAGTAAAAGTTTGCCTGCACTGGAGAATTCTAAAGACAGATGAGCAGAAATTTTTAAGAAGTCAATTATTAGCCACATCACCATGAGAATACTACTTCAAAGAACAGATCACCAGAAAAGCTACAGCTATGGCAACAGAATTATTTAATGGGTCCTAATATCTATGGGTATAATATTTTTAAGACAGAGAGCCTATGGTGTACACATTTTGGTAAAAAGGTGGAGACTGATTTGAATTTAATATTTATAGTGATCTCTGTCATTTAGGACAGAAGCAGAGAGGGTGTAAAGGGTATGAAGACTGCCCTAGGTGCACCAGCAGGCTTCTGAGACCCCAAAATCTGACCCCATACTGCTCGCAGATAAGTGCGAGAGCTGGCACTTTATGACATGGTTTTCTCTAGATACAGTATTGATCAACTGKTCATTAAAATGTGTGTTCCAATTAAACGATGGGGAGAGGGCAGGAGACGAGCCTTGTAGACATTGCAGGCACTAACGTCTCCATCTAGATCCCTGTACAGAGTTTTCTTGAGACACTAGTAGAGGACCTTCTGGGGTGCAGTGCTTTATTAGGCACGGCTGCAAAAGCAACTGCCTGAGGTGACCACATGCTTTGAACCACATGACATACTAATTATAAAGTGTTCATGGTAAGCATCAGACAACATGACTGTGAAAGGCAGGGAAGAAACAGCAAGGATCACCTGAACCAGTTATATGGGTCTTGGGAAATGGATGCTATTAAATAGTTTTCTCCTTTTTCAGAGTCACCAGGAAGTAAGTTTAACAATATGAAATGATCACTCTAGTACTATAAATGCCACATTACTGAGGTGAATTTTTAGACAAATTATAGAAATATGCCCTGTTTGCCCTTAAAAATAAACAGGATCTCAAACCTGGATGAGTTAAAAACCTTTAGTAAAAGCAGACTCTATTAACCATTCTTGACTGTGAGTGCTTCACAGCTAAACTTTAGAATGGTTCCACATCTACTTTCAAAATTGTAATACGATATAGTAATCTGCTTGCAAATTAAGTATTTATTTAGCATTTCTGAATAGTAATATACTTAACATATTATTGCATCTTTTCCTCCTAACAGGTGAAATGCTTTGCCATGTGCTTTATGAGAACGGCTGAAAGGGCAGGTGTGGGAGGAACTTATTGAACACTGACTGGTCGGTCGTTCTACACACTGGGGTAGTGGAGGAGATACAGCTGTACAGCTGGCTACCTAGTGTGGTTAGCAGATGTCTCGGGGTGAAGTATTGTTAGGTTTCCACTCTCCCCATTCTTGGCATTCAACTCTAATTATCCAAGACAGCATGCCCCGTGTACTCAAAAGGGAGAAGCCAAACCTGTTCCGCTCAGGCCTGCCTAGCGAATGAGAACAACTTCAGAAATAAAAGTGCCTCTCTGGGGGGAAATCTCAAAATTTCAGGCTCACAGGTTCGGCTGAGCTTGCAGCAACCTGAACAAACCTTAATTTTAGAAAACAGTATACGAATTGCAAAACTATACTTTAACAGAGTTCTCTGTGCTCCCTCAGCAGAACAAAAGGGCAGGGCGAGCGGATTCTTGCCCTGGTCTTCCGTATCTCTGTTGTGCAGTTGACTCTGATAAAGAGCTATGAGGTGAAGCTGATGCRCCACATCATACAAAGACCTTGGCCAGGGCGTCGGCTCCAGCACTGGCTATATAGCATTTGGAAGGGTGGAATGCTACATCGTGGATTGACTCTTCAAATTTTTTCCGATGAGCTGTGAACTCCTGGATACACGTCTTACTTTCTAAATTCCATAAGCGTATTGAACAGTCATGACCTATTGCAAAAGAAAGGAGGGTGAACGGAACGATTACCTCAACAAGAAGGCGGTAAGGACAAACACGCCACCCACAGCCAATGCACTTACTGCCAGACATCAGGTACAGGCCATTGGGATCAACTGCCAAACTCGTAACGGCTTCCAGGTGGGCCACCATCGAGTGGATCAGCTTGCCTTTGGAGAGAGATTCACTCTTTAGAGACAACATCCTTCAACTCAGCCGTATGCCGACTGCCACGCTACCCTGGTCTCCCCACTCATCCCTGTCTGCCGACTTCTTGGATGAACCTTTTCCACGGTTCAAACAGCGCATCTCCCTTTCTTGCCTTTGGTCATGATAATAACAAGAAATAAAAACAGGTTAAATTTCAGATGACACTATCTTTTAAGCCACAACAAATTCAGTGAGTTTTACATGTTCACTAATTCTGAGTTAGACATTACTAATCTTCCTGTGCACCCTTTAGTTACAAACTATATGAGTGTCTGAGGATAGAAAGTTCCAATTCAAAGGGACAAAAGAAGAGAAAGAAAACATGGCCAGAGTTTTGGCGAAATAACACAGAAAAGAATATGAAGATTAAATTGCTAGCCACTAAACACAACCACAGTGACTACATTAAAAAGGCAGGCTGGGTGGTGGTGGCGCACGCCTGTAATCCCAGCACTCTGGGAGGCAGAGGCAGAYGGATTTCTGAGTTCGAGGCCAGCCTGGTCTACAGAGTGAGTTCCAGGACAGCCAGGGCTATACAGAGAAACTCTGTCTCGAAAAAACAACAAAAAAAGGCACACAGCCAAAGAAACGTGGCTGTGTACACGAGAATCTTCCCACTTCAAATACATGGCTGCGCACACAAGTCCTTCCCACGTCAGCTCTTTGTGCACTTGCATAGGCTGCAGAAAGGCCCGCCACTGAAAACAGGGACGGCCCCATGCCCCAGCTCAGTTAGAACTCAGATTTTAGTATAACACAGAAAAGACCAGGCCATGGAAAAACACACAGAACAAATGACTACAGGTTTTCACATACAACACTAAGTCGAGCTATTTAGTAGTAAACAATAGAACACAGCTGTTCGATAACTGAACAATTTAAAGTAAAACCAATCTGCAGCCTCTGCCTCCACAAGTTTCTGTTAATGCTCACTACTTGTGGACTGTTACAGACCATTCCTATTAATGCTTTGGTTTGTGGCTTTAGAATATGTTCTCTGCTTACTATTAAACAAACTAAAAGCCATCCTATACTGTATTCTATAGTCTTAGGAGATATGAATGAAGCGAACAGAAACGGCCTGCAGAGTGCTTCAGTGACTACTCCATGACTATGAAGCTACCTACCAGCAGACACCCACATTAGCTGCCTTTTAGTAGGTGCTTACTGCTGCTTTAGTTTCTTCTTGTTGTGAGTTTTGCTTCAGCACAACGACTCAGTCTTAGTAAGTTCTTACCTGTATTGTTATCGTAGAATTTGATGTGCCTGTCTTCGTGAGCGGTGATGCTGATTGGGAGGGTGGGATGACTGATGACTCTGTTTATTTGGCAGGAAGAACTGGTTGCTAAAGAGGAAAAATTGAAAATTAATACAAATTAGTCAAAGTAATTTTTCTTTTGTACAAAGGCAGGGAAAAAAAACAATTTAACTTTAGTCTGGCTGCAGTCAATTACCCTCCAATTATGTGGCCAGTGTCTACTTTGTAAAATGAGTCACCTGAGCTAGACCACAGCCATGGCCACAGGTAATGAAGCAGAAGCTCCTTTCTCACCCTGCTACAAATTGATACCTCCTTACACTTGGTCTAGACACACTGATGCCATCAAGTCTCCAGGTTTGCTACTTAATAAAGTTCGAATGTGCATGGTGGCCCACGGGCAGGAGGATCTCTGTGAGTTCAAGAGCAGCCTGGCTCATCTACAGAGAGAGTTCTGGGCCAGCCAGACATTCAAAGTGGGACCTTGTCTCAAAACAAAAACACACCGACCAAAAAAGTTCTGTCATTGTTTGAACACAAGTAATCTTCAAAGTTAAACCTCAGTTCCTTCTACACACAGGGCTCTCTTCATATCGTTGTGATCAAAATATAGATACCATCGCTCCTTGTTCCTTCTTTGCCACATAATAGAAAAAAATTCATCATCAGATTTTGAATTTTTAAGTAGCATACTGACAATTATGTACTTTCTAAGAATTTTTCAAAGAGAACAATTACTAATACTCTGTCTGTTATTTCCATATACAACAGAAAATGTCCCTGGCCATGTGGACCAAGTTCTTCATGTGAGGTTTTTCTGTTGTGTGGTTGTTTAGACTGTGTTGAAGTTAAAAAACAACAGCAACTGTTTAAAGGAAATGTGTTCTCAGGCTTGGCCGCTACAACACTTTATAACTCAAGCATTCTTTAGAGTGACCATGGCAGGCATACTTTCGATTAAGTTTAAAAACTAATACAGAGACTTTTGAAACCTGGTCTACGTACTTGAATCGATACTGGACTCTAACGTGAGAATCCGCTGCTGCGTCTCCATGTTGAAGATGCTTGTATACCCCTTGCTGAATGACGCTACCATATGGCTTGGGTCGCTGCTCACCAGGTCCACAGAAGCAGGGATTCCCAGTTCTAAGTTCCAGAAATAGTCAGAGAATGACAGTTTAAAGTCTACTTGGCAGAGTGCTCAAAATGTAGCAAAACAAACCAAAGTATGACCAACTTAAGTAAATAAAGCTTAACATTAAAACAAAAGTTATTTTATAACCTTTCAGTAAAGACTGTTTGTTTCTAACTTGTAGCCTTACTCTAGTTATTATCCTTACCTGTAAAACATTTTCTACCCATAAAACACACAATATGGGTATGCAAACTTACTTATAAAGAAATAAAAACATATAGCCACTTCCATTTCCACTTCAGGCAGGCACAGAATAACACAGCCGGACCTCTGTTTTTTTGTTTGTTTGTTTGTTTTTGTTTTTGTGGTTTTTCGAGACAGGGTTTCTCCGTGTAGCCCTGGCTGCCCTGGAACTCACTCGGTAAACCAGGCTGCGCCACCACCGCCCGGCAGGACCTCTGTATTTTAAAAACCCTTCTTGAAAAAAAGAAAAGAATGACAAAGCCAGCTTGGGCTGAGGCGCAGCTCAGGAGTTCCAAACTTGCCTAGCATATAGTTAAGTATTCGAGTCTAAAGGCAAGTCCTAACAGCTCAAGATAGATATACATCTCCTTTGCTGAAGAATAAAGGTATTCTGAGGCTAGGAGTGTAACATAATGCTAGAATATTTGTCTAGCATGCAAATCACCACATAAACGTAAAAAAGGTATTCTCAAGGACTCAACCTGTAACTCATTCATACCAAAAACAGAGTGATAAAGCCAGTGTGGTAATATATGCCTTAAATCCAAGCACTTGGGAAGTTGAGGGCCAAGGATTAGGAACCTGAGGTCAGCCTGGACTATGCAATAAATTCAAGGTAAACCAGGGATATGCAACAAGGCACTGCCACAAGAAAACCAACAATAGAATAAACACAAAAATGAAGTAATCTGTTTCATTTGGTTCAACAGCTAACTAAAGCAAGGTAATAATTCAAAACTAAATCTGTAGCAGAAGATCCAGAACTAGACAATAGTAAACAGCAGCAAATAGTAGTGAACCAAATGAGGTGTCATGAAAGCCAGCACTAAGACTCAAGAGAAGCACTACCACAGGCCCACGGAAGGCTAGYGAGAGGCAGAGCAGAGGTGAGGGCGGGTGAGAGCAAATGACCTCACACGCCACAGCCCAAGCTGCTAAGTACCTCGAGCACTTGGGAAACAGTTATTTCACATGTTAATAACAAACTCCTACCTTAAACCTAGCAATTCTTTGAAGTCTCTACTACTTCCAGTGAAAAGTTATGAATGTTCATGATAAATTATTTCTAAAAGACCCATACTGGAACACAAGGGAAGAAATGGTCCAGTTCCAGAGCTCTGTCAGCTTTAGGACTGCTGTTCACCAGATGCATCAGAACAACTCCTTTCAGCATTTTCACTGAAAATAAGTTATATCTCAGTTTTAAAAATTCAAACCCCATTTTCTCATCAAATGGTATTTTCTTAGGAAATATATATTCATTGAAATTTCAAATAAAAATACAGTTGCTCCTTAAAAATCAAACAAACCTTAGAAATTTATACAATCAAGAGTTCACAGAGCTATTTATTTGTTTGCTTTTTTAAGTAGGATGCTCAGATCTGGAGATTTTCATCTGAAGGAGCGTACCTTGGTTATCATTAAATACACTCAGTGCTGGCGCAACCTCAGTTGTATTCCACAAGCGGAGAGTGCCGTCTGCTGAACAGGACAACAAGCGCTGGTGCGCCGCACTGTAGGCCAGACCCCACACTGCGTCCGTGTGGCCCAGCAGAGGGCCTCTTAGAACTGAAGGATCTGTGTTAAACAGGAAAGCACAAAASCAGTAAGAAAAACTGTAAAGGCATTTAGGTTCAATGTAAAACATAAAACTGTATAATACAATCTTCCTACTTTTATCTTCTGAGATGCTTTCATAATTACAATTTTGGAAGTATACAAATAGAGTTTGACAATTCTAAATTAGAATTAAGAAGCATAACTTTGCTTGAAAGAAAGCTCTACTGTAATGCCTCTTAAATAAATGTAAGGAGAGAATTTTGTTTGCTGATTTTATGTTTGGTAATAAAACTGGTAGTGCAATTAAAATATTTTTAATGACAAAGAGGACTCGTTAAAAATCTGTATTAAAACTAAAGCAGCTGGGCTGGAGAGATGGCTCAGTGGTTAAGAGCACTGACTGCTCTTCCAGAGGTCCTGAGTTCAATTCCCAACCACCATATGGTGGCTCACAGACATCTGTTATGGGATCTGATGCCCTTTTCTGGTGTGTCTAAAGAGAGCAATATAACATGGATTCATGGCATAGTAACACTGCTTTTAAAACCAAAGGGCCCATGCAAATGCATGCCTCCACGTGTCCACACAGGTATGTTCTGAGGGTGGAGAAGGACAGACAGACCTCAGCCTGGCCTAGAACTCATTAAACAGACTAGGCTAGTCTACATTCATTGCACCTCTCCTGCTTCTCCCTGTCGAGTTCAGGGATTTCAGGCCTACACCTCCAGACCTAGCCAAAAGGTCATTCCTTAACCTTTGAGACCCTTTATAGTAAATATGTTTGAAGGCATGGACTTTAAAACTAATTAGCTTCTTCTATTTTCCTCTAACAACTGATCAAGAGAATAATGCCAGCACCTTCAGTGCTGTTTGTCCAAAACAGTAATGAAATATGATTACATATGAGTTATAGTGTTTCAAGTACTAGGCAGATGTCTAACATGAAGAAAGCAAACATCAACAAAACCGGTCCTTCAGTCCAGTAAGACTGCAGAGGTGAACTCTTTCTCAAGAACACCATGTTTTTACTTTTAGCATTCTGTTCCTGATTCCTGCATTAACAGGAGTCCTTCTTAATGAAATAAAGACATCCTTCTCTTTACTAATCTTTAAAATACGTAATTTTACCCTTTACAGAGAAACATCGTTTGGGAACTCTGGAGAGCCACGCACGTACCATAAGAATCGTAGGGGTCAACGTTGGGATTGGTGGTGCTCCAGCTCTGGATGAGTCCATCAGTGCCGCCGCTATAGCACTGCTCACCATTGCTACTCATTACCACACACAGCACCGGACCTCTGTAACACCAAACAAACCCATGCATGGTAATGAAACTGCTATCACAAACAGTAACTCTACAATAGAGCCTACAAACACTTAGAATGTTTAATTATTCGAAYGCCTTTCTACTCTACAGCTTGTAACGATGAATAAAAACACTATTGGAAGACTACTCATTTTTCTTTCTTTGCTACACTAGAAGTTAGTAAATTATGACCTTGAGGCTAAAGTCACCTAGTAGGCATAGTACAATCCTTAAGCTAAGAATGTTTTTTATACTTTTAAATTTAAGATGATAGTACACACAATAAAACTAAGAATGTCACAAAAATTAAGGCCCTTAGTTCAATCCCTAGCAAAAACCAAACCAAACCAAACCAAAAGCCAAAAGAGAACCAAAAAAGTTCAACAGACGATATATAGCCTGCTAAACTTGAGAAAATACTCCCCCCCTTTACATAAAAAGATATCAATTTGTATGACACATCAAGTGAGGATATGCCCCTATATGCAAGGARAARCAAGAAAATATGTTTTTCTATTACTACAGAAAAACTCTTGGTTAAAAACCTAAGCGGCGTGTGTGTGAACACGCGCTCCTAAGGAGGCTACCTAGGCCTCTGCCTGCTGGGCAAGCCTTCTCCTTTCAACCACGTCCCCAGACCCCGAGCAATCGTTACATAGGCTATGTTAAGGGAAGAAAAAAAATGTGAGAACTCTTTTTAAAAACGATCTTGCTTTTTGTAATTGTGTAGGTGTGTATGTTATCTGTGCATGGCTGCCCAGAGGCCTGAGGATGGCTGTCAGATCACCAGCTGTTGTTGTGAACCRCCTCACACTGGGTGCTGAGAACCAGACTCCAGTGTTCTGAGAACCAGCCAGCACCCRTAACTGCTGAAGCTTCTTCTCAGTCCCAATGCGAGCATTTCTGACAGAACTAAACACCTTGATTTCAGTTTATAATGTGCATAAACCACGATCCCTATTGGTATTTATATTATCTGCAAGGTTCTTTGACATTTATGAAAAAGCCCAACACTAACAAAAAATATATTAAATTACATAAGTGAAAGAATGTATATTTCAATTAAAACTGTGTCATAAAGACGTTGACTTAAGATAAAAACAAACCAAAATAAAACCGAAACAAACCAAGCCAAACCCCCACATACTTACTTGTGAGCCCTGAACGTATAGATAGGCTCCACATCTAGAGAAGTACTCCTAAATCGGAGAAAGAAGACAAGTCTAAGTGCTCCACATTTCAGTAGTGAATGGCATGAGTAACTGTGTCATAACACCGTGGTCAGAAAGACGCTATGGTAGAAAGATCCTCAGCCTCAGAATACAGAGGCTCACCTAATGCCAATTACACCTCAGTGCATCAACAAACTACCACCTTAGTAAGACGCCTTGAACACAGCCTTCTTATCGCATTGTTACWATTCATCCACCAGTGGGATAGTGTCACTCCCAAGAGAGAACATGGGCTGTTAAGGTAGTTTCAGAATGTGATTTCCAGTTATATCATTAATTAACTAACTCAGGGAAGATTTTATTATTTCAGAACTTCAGATTATCCTATATTTAAAGTAAAGCAGAAAGTCTAGATAGTATCAACTATTCAACATTGAAAAATGAGAATCTAAATATAAAAAAGAGTCAAGATCAGAACTACACACATGGCAAATGGTACTTTTACCTTCCCTGTGTTTTCATGAAGGTTAATACGTCTACACTTGATTCTGTAGTCACTGCCCAAGTCAATGATCCAATGTGCACTCATTACTAAGAACTGACTCATCGCAGACTCTGGTTAAAGGTAAGGACTCACTATTTCCTACATCTTGTTACAGAGATTTATAGGTATACTTATCTCTCCTCATGTCACACAGAAGCTTAAAAGTAACCAGGTCACTGTTATTTGCACATGCAGATATTTTTGCTAATTTGTTTTGTCCTTTACCTATGAGACGCTGACATTTAGCTTCATGTGACTGGGCTGCAGCCAGAGCCAGCATGCTGTGAGTGAGAAGCAGAGGCACAGGCACAGCATATAGAGGGAATGAGCCCTCCCTCTGCTGACTCAGGCTGCACCAGCATGGTCCCACATGACTCAGCACCAATGCTACTGGGGTCTTTTAAAGGCAGTGGATTTCTTCTACATGTAGTACAACTTCTGTGATGTCCTGTGTCACAGTGCACTGTACTCTTGTGCCTAGCACAGCAAAAGGATCCCTGCTGGCGGATGCTGGCTGGCTCTAGGTGATGGATGGACTGACTGATTGAGGGTGAGCTCCAGAAGGACCTAGTCAAGTAGATCTGGCAAAGACAATCGCGCCTGTTGTCAGGAGACAGCACCAAGCCAGCTGGGAAGGAACAGCTAAGCTCGCACAGCAGTGTCCTTCGGGTCAGACAAACTGCTCAGTGTGGAAAACCCCTCAGCACAGCTTCATTTTGTAAATCCAAACCGAAAATGATAGGCCAGGCTGGGGTCCAAGGTTTGAAAATTCTGTGTTGCTACTTATGCCTCTTTACATTAACTTCATTATAGACAAGAGGCCCCACAAATAAGAAAGCCACGTAAGGCACTTCTGCATAAGGACTGTGGTCAGCAGGTACAAACACATGGGCACCACCAGGTAAAATCTCTTCCTAAATGTCAGTCCGACCTAACATTAGACTGTCTGAAGGATTTACCTATAAATGGTAAAGAATAAAGAACAAGCAGAGATATTTGTGAAATATAACAATTATTTTTAAAAAAATCTTTTCCTGTTGATAAATAATTTAAAATCTTAAAAAGTGTGAGCAGAGCATTCTCACTTTTTGGCTGGGGCTGTTTTCTGCAGATTCCACATTTTCAGCGTATGGTCCTCTGATGCTGTTATTAACACAGGTTCAATGGGGTGGAAGGCAAGGGCTCGGATGCCATCAAAGTGACTCCTCAATGTGAACTTGGGGTTCCACGTCTTCCTCAGGGCATCTTTGTTATTCGCTATCTATTAAAGAAACAAAAGTCAGGCTGAGGTCACTGATTTGCTATTAAAATATTACATGGTGCCGGGCAGTGGTGGCGCATGCCTTTAACCCCAGCACTTGGGGGGCAGGCGGATTTCTGAGTTCGAGGCCAGCCTGGTCTACAGAGTGAGTTCCAGGACAGCCAGGGCTACACAGAGAAACCCTGTCTCGAAATACAAAA
>BDUI01010930.1:34160-63856 GCA_002335545.1 Apodemus speciosus
AAAAAAAACAACCCAAAACACATGTTGGTAAATAGGTTTTCCAAACAGTTCTCTACTATTACTAGGTTGGGTCCTGAATGTCCTCCAAGGCCCAGGTGCTGCAGGCTTGGTCAGCTGCCTGTGGCCTTCCCAGAGGGGAGAGGCTTTAGCAGATGGAGAGAGACAAGACTCGACGTAGGAGATAGCACACCCAGCACCTTCTTTCTCTGCTCCCCTACCACCATAAGCAAGTAGCTTCTTCTGACACAGCCTCACCACAGTTTCAACCAAACATGAAACTCAAGTAACCAAACTGAAACTCAAGTAAGCCTTCCTTCCTAACATGTATTTATTTCAAATAGTTATGTCACAGTGACAGACTGAATAATTAATTAGTAGAACTCAATTCAAACTGTAAGACAGAAAGTACAATTGTGGTAGGGAAACTGAGTTTTTTCTCTTTACACCTGTGTCCTGGCTACCGTGTCAACCGCTAGAGTCATTTTGGAAGAGGGAGCCTCAGTAGAGGCAATGTCCCCAGCAGCTTGGCCTGGGCCAGTGTGAGGCGTTCTCTTGATGGATGACTGATGCGTGAGAGTCCAGCTCACCATGGGCAATGCAATCCTAGGCCGGTGGTGCTGTGTGCTCTAAGAAGGCAGGTGAGCCCGCCAGTGTTCTTCCACGGCCTCTGCTCTCACTCCTGCACTGACTTTCACCGACCATGGGCTGTGATGTGCAACTGTAAGTGGAATAAACTCTTTTCTACCCCAGCCGCTTTTGATTGTGGTATTTCATCTCAGCAATGCAGCTCCAACCTAAGACAGTTTGTTAATTTAAACTATGAYCCCAGTTTTTGAACTTAATACTTTCTTCACCAAGATGGAAACAAGATTTATAAAGTGGACATAGAAAATGTTAAAATGGCTGAGCGTGGCGTCACACACCTGCAACTCCAGCACCCGGAGCTGAGGAGGAAGACTGAGAACCCAGGGCCATCACTGAGCTGCTCCTGCTGCATTTCCTCTTTCCACACGTGCTCAGTGTGGACACGAGATGCCATGTGAAGGCAGCATGCAGGGCATTGCTGTGGTAAGAGACTAAAGAGCCTGGTCTTCCCCAAGTTAAGTCTTCAAGTGAGAATGCAGACAAAGGCGGCCACAGCTATGCAAGACCCACGGCCAGGACCACACTCAGTCTCTGGGTGCAGGGAGACCAGAAGCTGGTCCTTTTAAATCATATTTTCTTTTATTGAAAAGTTTTTTCCATAATATGTTCTGACTAGTTTCCCTTTATCAATTCCTCCAGGGCCTCCCCACTTTCCCCTCCTAGCTGAACCCCAATGTTTTTCCCTTCTCTCTCTTTCTCATGAGAAAATGAACATCTAAAGAATAACATAAATCAAAAATGAGTGAAATAGGACAAAAAAAAAAAAAACAAGGGAAAAAGAACCAAAGAAAAGTACAAGAAACACGTAGGGACACCAGAGACACACGTGATCACACACAGAACGTAGGGACACCAGAGACACACGTGATCACACAGAGAACGTAGGGACACCACAGAGAGACACACGTGACCACACACAGAACATAGGGACACCAGAGACACACATGATCACACACAGAAYRTAGGGACACCAGAGACACACGTGATCACACACAGAACGTAGGGACACCACAGAGAGACACACGTGATCACACACAGAACGTAGGGACACCAGAGACACACGTGATCACACACAGAATGGACACGAGAGACACACGTGATCACACACAGAATGTAGGGACACCAGAGACACATGTGATCACACACAGAACATAGGGACACCACAGAGAGACACACGTGATCACACACAGAGATCCCACAAACTGGAAACCATAATATACCCAAAGAACGTACAAGGTTAAAAAAAAATCTGACAAAAGAAACATGAAACAAAGAACCACTAAAAGTGCCAGAGTTCATTTTGTACTTTTAAAAATATTACACTAGATTACTGGCATGTTTAATAAAACAAAGAACTACCTTTGGAAATAGGATAAATACATAATACCAATTTTTCCTGAGAAGGAAAAAGCGTGTTTGTGTTAGAAAGACGTCCACGTTCCTTAGCCACTGGGTAAAGTCTTTGTGGTTTAGGCGGGAAGACAGAAGGACACAGTGGGACGTGCTGCCTCGGCCATTACGAACTAGGTAATTTGGAGGGCCCCTGTTCTGAGGGTAAGGAGACAAGAAGTGAGCATGCAGCAGTGGAGAGAAGCCGGGCAGTCAGGGAGCACACACTGGACAAGGTACTGAAGAGGCAGGACAGGGCTGCAGGGAAGAAAGGCTCACTCATCACAGGCGCCTAATCAACACCACAGCTCACACTTCCTTCTCCTACCTAAAACCAATGCACATTTTAGAGTGACCACAGATAAAGGCAGTCTCTAACTTTAATCGCCACGTTATTTAGAAAGTGTTAGCTTATTTTTATATCCATCTTTGTAAAGTTTGAAATTAAAACTAAACCAAGATCCATACTTGTGAAAAACCACTTACCTCTGCCATCTTCTATAAACTCAACTATTAAATTTTCAAACAGATTAATGTATAAAAAACAAAGTTGCTACTTACATCATAAGCTAGTGAGTCTGCTTCATTGGCCACTGTCAGGCCTGCTAATTCTCCAAGCCCCAGCTCGCTTTCAAGGGCTTCATCTGCTCCCATGATAAATGACTTTCCAGAAGATGGAGGAAACGTCAGTGCTTCCACTGAGAGGAAGACAAAGTCGAGGTTACACATATAAACAATTCACAACTAGTCTTACTTGCTTACATTACACTTCTGCTTAGTGAACGTGTATATTTTTACTTGATCTATTTTTGGGTTTGTTTGTTTGTTTGTTTGTTTGTCTGTTTGTTTGAACCTAGGCTAGCCCAGAACAAAGGCAATTCTCTTGCCTCAGCCTCCTAAGTGCTGGAATTATAGGCCTGATAGATTATACCTCCATTACTGTCATGAAATTCTGTAAACAGTGAAATTCCTTGAGCAAAGAAAAAAAAAAAGAAAAAGAAACAAAAAAAAAACCCTTAGACTGCTTTTTCATATATTACCCTGCTAACAGTATCATCTAATTAGAAAAGTAAAAGAGAAACAGATCTAGTAATCTACTGTTCTTTCCTTTATCATTATACAGAAAATAATAAGTCTAAAAGTAAGTTTTTTCTCTATTTGATATTTCATAATAATTATTCAAATAATGTCTACCGATTACTAAGTATGTCCATAAGTAGTTTTTGCTGTACGTTCAATGCTATTGATCTCATGCAAAATAAAACCAATCAGTTCTATAACCTGGAAGTCTGTAGTGGTTCAAGGGCCACAGAGGATGCCACATGAGGCATGGAGAGTACTGCTGCTTTAGTGATGCTCTGCTCCTTGATCCGAGGGTGATGGCGTGAACAGTCAGTGGCTAACTCTGATTTGTGATGATTCAATGAGCTGTTTCCATGTTTTATTTCCTTTAAAGATGTTTTAAAGTCTATTTCAGAACTCTAATAGCTGTCAACTGTGTCTCAAGAAGGAGATTCACTGTGTAATCAACTTGAATATTCTTACTTGGTACCTCTGAACATAGCAGTACCACCTTTCAACAAGTTCCACTGAAGATCCAGTGAAAAGCAAAACACTAAACTAAGATCTTATGAAAGAAAACTACTCCAACAAGGCAGCAGGGCTCGCCTTTCCAGAGGAAGATACTCCATTGATTAGAAACATTTCAGACAAATTTAGCAGTTCAAAGACTTTTCTGAAGAGATATTATCTTCAAAGAAGGAGCAGCAAGTTAACCGAGTTGAGTGCACAGTAGATCTGGAAGCTGTTTGCCGTGCTGCGGTTACGTTAACTAATGGGTACTTGCTGAGCACATTAAATAATGGTTATTTGCTTTAAAAACAATAGTGGGATCTGGGTGTGCACAACTTTAACCCAGCACTCTGGAGGCCCAGGGAGATGAACCTTGAGGCCAACCTGGTTGACATAATGAACTCGGGCCACCCAAGAATAAACAGTGACAAAAACTCAAAATCTGTCAGAAAAAAGAAAATCACTATCAGGATAAAACAGAATACAAATTAAGCTGCTGTCAAGCCACATATACAGGAGAGGGGCCCCAGTGAAAAGAAGCTTTCCCTRGGGCGTGGCACGTCCTCTGACGGGTCAGATAACCCTAGCTGCCTGCAGCGCAAGAACTGTCCAAACGTAATTTTCAGGCCAAAATTTCAAATAGCAACTCATGTGCACCTAGGAGACTAGGGAATCAGCAGGTGTCTTTTGTTTGTTCTAGTTTTCATTTCTAAAAATTTYATATGTCAAGTAAAAATGGCCTTGTCCTGAAAACAGTAAGACTTCTTAAGACTTCTGGAACTGAGCACAGCATGGGTTAGTAGTAGCCAATGCTCTAGGAAGGTCTAGGCAGCAGTCAAGAGAAAACAACAGGGCTCTCTCGTCTCTATGTGGGTGGGCATGTTGTTCTCTGAGTCCTCAGAGGTGAAGAAATAGGTTACAGCACCTTGGGTAACTACACATTGCTGATAATTAGCTTTTAGAAAACAGGGAGTCAAAAATACTACACTGAGACTATGGAAGCTTTTCCTGAGTGCTGGGTGAAGAATCTTCAGTAAGGGGTAATTAAATGTAAAGTCCTTCCTTCCTTTCCTTTCCTCCACCCCACCTCTCTCCGTGTGTCCAGTTTCTTCTCCACTCAGTCCTTTACCTCAATGCTGGGGATGAACTGAGCTCTGCGTGAGGCAAATGTTGTATCACCAAGTGGCATACATTTTCAACCCTAAACTTTTTGCGTTTGTATACCACAGAAATGCATTAGAAACAATCAAAATATTTTAAAGAATGAATTTTATTTCTAATCTAAAATAAAGTATAATATGTAGCATTAAGGCTGAGCTTGAAAATCATCAGTATGATTTTACAGTCAACATAAAACAAAACAGAACTACTGTATGTGATGGCCATAACTACGTTTTTAAAAAGTATATGCCAACAGATAAGGACGTTTGAAAGAGACATGGGAAACAGAAAATATGACAATAGGTGGCTTTCTCCATTTTGTTATTGTTACTTTGAGACAGGGTCTCACTATGCAGCCCCTGGCTGGTCTGGAACTTGCTATATAGAGCAGGCTAGACTCAAACTCATAGAGAACAAGTTTCCTCCCCCTCAGAGCTCTGGGGATTAAAGCATGTGTCATCATGCCCAGTGTCGCTGCATGTTTTAAAATGCATTTATGCTGACTTTCAAAGTGAACACTTAGTACCAACTTTCTAACTCAATCTTCTCAATGCTGGCATGGAGTAGGCCTGTTAACACTGAGTTGCCAGTGGAGCTAGGGAATATTCAATACCAGAAACTAAATTGGTTCTTAAATTTATGCCCTTCACTCCAAATCACTGACCGATGCTAACTTAATTTAAACAAGCAAGGGTGTTAGAACCCCCACTGCCTAGGGAAAGCGGGTGTGTGCAGACTGTGTGTTCTCTGAGGAGGCTMAGGTCAGCTCTAGGTCCGMGTGCTCACCTTCATCTGCCCTACTGATCTCCTGCTCAGGAAGCCGGGAGCTGCTGGGTCTGGAAGGGGAGCCAACAGATGGCTGCAAGGAGGGAAGTTCATCAACGTCTCTCAAATTAGCAAGCATATCTTGCAGTTTTGATCTATTGGGCCCTAGCCGGAAAAAAAGGGGGGAGGGGCAGAGGAGGAAAGAGAGAACAGAATCACTCATTTCATAAAAACTGCACAATAAACCTTCTCACACCTGCCAACATTTACCTTTAAATTATCCTACTAGATTGATCAATAAGAAGTAGTTATTTTTGAAGTTTTCAAATTTTAAGAGTTTATTATTGCTGGAAAAGAATATTTAAATATATATTTTGTAAATTAAGTTAATGGAATCACTACATGAGAAAGAATGTCATGTCCAATATGTATCATTAAAAAGCATACTTATCTAACAGGAAGCCAATGACTAGAGTTCTAWATGAAGACRATCACAGATCATGAACCGAAAGTGAACTCAGTTGAACAGTAACACCCCTGCTTGTTTAAATTAAGTTACATTCATTGCCTACGTCCTGAAGCTACAGAACCCAGAGGGAAGTCTCATGCCCTGGTGACTACTTACCTGGGCTTTGATTCTTCATTCTCCCACATCCCTGTTTTGACTGTTTTATATAGGATAGAGGCTGAAACAGATCTTCGGTAGTTTTTCCTGTTACAAGTTTAATTAAGAATGGGAAAATCTTACCCATAGTCCGTTATGGTATTTCCTATACCAGCAAAGAATACAACTATTTCTAAGCAATTTTAACTAATACCTAGAAAAATTTAAGATAGTATGACTAGAATACACAATTTGACTGGATATATTTACACTAGACCAATTAAAAACATCAAAAAGTTTACAATGGGTAACAGCTCAATTAAAAAGTGTGCTTTGGTTGCTTATAAGTTAGTGTTTTGTGCACCAAYTCAAAGCTTTAATTCATTTTTCCCTCATCGCAGATCTACACTTGTCCTCACACTACTGCTTTACACGGGAACAAGTGAGCATGATAGCCAAGCTGTGCTGACCTCAGACTACACTCCTTTCCTCAGTGCAAGGCGCTCACGGTCTACCCAGAGACAGACGCTGATCCTCTTAAAAAGCCTATGTGCTGTATATTTAAATATGAATCTCAATGCCCAGTACAGGGACTCCAATTGATTCTATTAGTAGCAATACTGTTCCAGTCAAATGGTGCAATTTTAGATCTTAAGGGCTGAATTCCAACTACAATGTATGAGTAGGTGAGCCACAGAAGTCTTGGCTACCTTTTCAATTAAAAGAGCTTTACAATCCAAGATATTCATTATAATGCAAAAACCCAAAGAAATATAAATGTTTATAATGTACAATACACAAGTTTAACTGGCTCAGACTTTGTTCTAAAAAGCCATAGCAACTCATGTCTCAATATATTTCTTAAGTTTAGCTTATRTGAATAAAAGAATGAATCAGCCTTGTTTTAATGTTACCTTTCTCACTCTGATTTGATCTACTCTGAGGTAGCAGTAAACGATCTCATCTCTCAGTGATTCTTAAACCTGTGCTATCACCACTATTGGACATGGACTTTATGGAGTTCAGAATTTATAAATTCTATGATTTTAATATTGAAATGCCTTAAGAACAACTACTAGATTGTAACACAAGGTCTGCAGGAATGACTGCACTTGATGGCTTTCCATAATTAAAAAGCAAGGAGGGAATACAGCATATCCTCCCAGTGGTCTGCGATTTATAAGTACTAGTTTCACATCTCAAAGGGCAAAATTTCCATATCATTGCCATGATAAGGAAAACTCATTATTTACCATGTCAATGAGTAGAAGCACAGAAGGTGGTTTAATCTTTTTCTCCCAAAAAGATGGTTTTTTTGTTTTGTTTTGTTTTGTTTTTTGAGACAAGGTCTCGAATATCCTGGGACAGTCTTTAATTCCTCATATAGCTATCTATAACCCTGACCTTCTGGCCCTCCAGCCTTGCCCTCCAGAGTGCAGGGATTACAGATAAGAGCCACTCATGCTATGTAGCCCCAGGGGTGAGCCTGGGGCTTTTGCATGCATGCTAGGAAAAATACTTTACCACCTGAGCTACATACACACCCAGTCCCTAAGAAGCAGTTTAATATGATTTTCATCAAGGTTTTGCTAGGATTTGCATTTCCTTACATACGTACTAGATCTACTGACAAACTTTTCATTTGCATAATGAGTTATATGATCCACAGGGCTAAAATTTCATTTTGGCTTCTGTTTCTGATGTAGCGTACATTTTACTGAAACGAGGAAAAAGGTAATTGGTAATACTGCTATAAATTAAACTGGCCAAATATTTACATTAGAAAACAGACTCTTTTAAATTATATGTTTGACTGTGTGCCCTGTATAGCATATACAGACGAGAGCAAATGAACTGCATGTGTGAACACACAAGACTACTCAGGGGTAGAAATTAACTTCGTAATCTCAAGTAATAAGCAATCACTTTGGGGGACTGCTAGCACACTGAATTAAATAAGATTTATAAATTGCCACCAGAAATAAACATCCTTTTGAGTGAGCACACAGCTCTYCAAAAGCCAACTCATCATTGTTYAAATGCACAGGTGACATTCCCCCAAATCTTGACATGTTTGTTAGAATTCCATATTCATATGTGATTTTTAAGTTCATGGTCAAACAGCTGTCTCTTAATTTCAACCCCTGAAAGACGGTGAGAAGGAAAGAGGTCAGGAGCAGAAATGAAAAAGAGTGGTCGGTCTTAGGGAAGCACTGACGAACATGGGGTGGAAAGATGCAGAGGTTGCGTTTACAGACACAGCGTTTCCACTTACTCTTCACTCCCTTCTTCCCCTTCCTCTCCTTTTTGTACTGCTCCTTCAGTTTGGAGATCACTCCCTGGTCCACATTCCAGGCTTCAGGCGTGAGACACTCATCTTCCTTTTCTAAACAGAGTGAGACAAACAGTCTTTCTTCAGTAAAATATCAAACACAAAGGCAATGTCTGAAAGACACAATGATTTTCTTCATGATATTGCTCGCCAAAGCAAGCCATTCTTATACTTATATATAGGACATACAAATTTAACACCTAACAAAGATCAATTCAATTTCCTAATTAACAAAGCATTTCCATTGAAAAGGACAGAAAAAATAAACCCAGATATTTCATTAACTCCAATACATCATTGCCAATGTATTTCATATTGTATATATACTGTGATAGAAGATTATTATTAACAGATATAAAATCATCTTAAATGGTCTTCCTGAGTTTTAAGACAGGCCACTCTGCCAGGCAGATCAGTAAGTGCCTTGTTTAGTCATTATTAGAGAAGTTTCCTTCTGCAGCAGATGGGAACAAAACAAAGACTACAGCTASACAATTTACAGAGAGTGAGAGACCTTGGACGCTCAACCCTAAAAGTGACGCCTCCATCAAGTCCCTCCCCTCTTGGGGCGCAAAGAACCCACCAGAGGAGGCAGAATGGGTTTCAATGCCAGAGGAGATGGAGGACACCAAGAAACAAAGTCCTCTAACTCAACATGATCAGAGCTCACATGAAGGCAGAGACTCAGGCAGCAGGCACAGGGCCTGCATGGGTCTGCACCACCTCCTCCCCGTATATACTATGGCTTCCAGTTTAGTGTTTGTATGGGATTCCTGAGTGTGCAAAAGAGTAGGTCTGCAATTATCTGCCTTCTCTTGGGTTCTTTTCCTTCTGCTTATTTGTCTTGTCCAACTCAGATGTGTTTTGTTTTACATTATTATATTTTTTTAAAAAGATAATTATATATATATGTATATGTATGTATGTATGTATGTGTGTGTGTATATGTGTGTGTGTATGTATATATATATATATAAAGGAGGTGTATGCTCTGTGCACGTGGTGCTCATTTTATGAACACCTCGAGGTCCGCGCTGAGTGCCACAGGAACAGTCACCACCTAAAGACCCAGGCTGTGGAGAGTCCTTGATCAATCTATTCGCTGAATTTACACTGGAATTACCTGAAAGTAATCAGAACAGAAATCTATTTTCAAAGCAAGTTAAGTTTACTCCAACTTCAAAAAGTATCTGTTAGATCTCTGATATAACATCTATCAGTAGTAGGAAGAGTGCATTCTTCCAGAAGGACTAAGTAATTTTAGAAAATGTTAATTTTTACCAAATCTTTTTAATTTTTTTTATTTTATCTATTCAGAGAGCGAGAGCATGCAGAGTCACAGCACACACGTGATCAGATGACAACTTGCTGGAGTAGGTTCCCTCCTCTTACTATGTAGGTTCCAAAAATCAGACTCATGTTGTCAGGTTTGGCGGCAAGCACCTTTACCTGCTAAGCCATCCTGGTAGCCTGAAAGACTTGTAACTCCAGTCTCAAGGCACTCGTACAGCAGCAGCAATGGTAGGTCAGACACTAGCAATTCCCCTGCCCCAAGCTCAGTAGGCTCCTGACCTAAGTACAACCAACCAGCCAACTGTCAGCCACTCTCTCTCTCTCTCTCTCACAAGAATTACAATCTAGTTCTCTGAACTTAAAGTTCTGTGCTTTGAATTTTAATTATAAATTTTTAAAAAGCTTATTTTTGAAACAGGGTCTTACTATGTAGTCTTAGCTGTCCTAGAGCTCACTATATATATATATAGTAGTCTGGCCTCAAACTCAAAGAAATTCACCTGCTCTGACTCCCAAGTTCTAGGATTAAAGTTGTACACCATCATGCCTGGCAATTATAAAATTCTTTTAAAAGCAAAATAAATAAAAGAAGACCAGGGGTCTGAGTGATGGCTCAGAGGGCTGAGAACACTTACTGCTCTTGTGAAGGACCTGAGTCTAACTGTAAGCGCCACGTGGGTAGATCATAACGGTCCTCAGCTCCAGCCCCCGGGGCCTGACACTCCCCTCTCTCCCTCCTCAGGCACCAGGCAAGCACATGGTGCAAGCAAGACACTCATACTGGTAAAATAAAATAAATCTAATGACAAGAATAGAGGTAAAATTCAGGGCCAAGCTCCTGGCAAACAGATCTCCTATCAACTGAGAGCTTCTCACATTCATTAACAGATCTCGCACACGATCAAGCACCATCTATTTTGTGGCACACTGAACTCAAATGTACATATGCTGGTGTACCAAGGGAGGCTGGGCTGCAGCCCTTTGGTTGGAGAGAACAAAGTTATCCAAGGCAGGAAGATGTAGCTGTCCTTGCAGAAAAGTCTATAACTGTGCCTGTAGCAGGACTAGCAATGAAAGAGTCTTCTTATCTCAGCAATGTGGGATCTCTCAGCAAAGGAGCTCGCTATAGCATAGTGCAATACTGGTTCGACTTGAGAAACTGTTGTCTAAAATATCTAAATAACTTGAGAAATAAGCTCAGTCAGAAAAAGGGAGAAGAGAGACCTATAGCACCTTCTACTTGGTTTTCAAATTTTGGTGTCTTGAAAAAAAACAAAAACCTCTTCAGATATCTGTTGTGTTTCTTATTGTAGTTGTTAAAATAGTTCTAGATTTTGCTTTAAGAAAGGAGCGGGGCAGGCAACTGCACCAGTCCCAGACCGTGTCCCTGAAGATAAGGTCTTAAAGGTAACTATATATGTAGAAAGTGTGAGATTTAATGAAATAAAGAAAAAAATCCAACAAATTTATTACTACATTAGAATATTAGTATTTACTGCTGGGCAAAGCCCTGCTGGCCAGTGTTAGAAATCACTTTTCCTTGAGTCCAGAGGCTATAAAGACAGCAGAGTTCAGATGCACTACTGCGCCCTTCTCTCACGGGAGGTTTCAATACAAATAAAACGTAATGACTAGTGACTTGATTCACAGCCGAACAGTAAAGGTCGCCGAGCATCCACAAATACTGCTAACATTATAGTAGCTTCTGAGTAGGTCAAGAGGAGGGAGTTTACCCTGAACAGAAGAGTCAGTCAGATCACCTGCCTCTTGCAGACCAGCGCTACTGGGATACACACAGTGTAAGATAAACATGTTTATTCTGTGAAGCGATCATAAGATGTCCATTGTACAGAGTTTCAGACGTAAAAAAGTTTTCAAAAAACCTATAAGGTTTGTATTTAAAAGGTATGAGGCAACCTGTCTGCTGAGCTTACCTGAAGAGCATTTCCAGTCACTGTAATGATCAGTAAGTGTAAAAAAGGACAAACTTTAGTGTAAATCAAGAAGGAAAAAGCACCTGGGTTTTTCCTTTTGTAATTTTAGACTTCTTTCATTCCTTTTCTTCAGAGAATAAATGTAGGCCTTCAATTAGTATTTCTAATGTCTGGAGCTAAAATGATTTTGCTGGATATAAGTAGCCCCATGTTGCAGAGCTCTTGAATCTACTACATCAATCCTTCACGTAGCTGCCTGAGCAAAAGCCAGAGAAAGGTTCATAATGTGGTACAGCTACATCTAAACAGCAGTCAACAATTCTATAAAATAATATCTGTCATTTATAGCAATATTTGTATAAATCTATAAAACAACATTTGTGTCACTGATCTTTATGAACAAAATACTGAGTATTTCAAACATGGACTCATTGGCTCATCTTTTAAGAACACCAAAAGGAAGCTTTACAGAGGTACCCTTAAAGGTAGCATTATAGTAACCAACAGCATTATACTCTCTCAATAATTGAGCAAATGCTAGTTTCTTCCTTTCTGTTTCTTTTAAATACATATGCACATACCCAACAGAACTGATCACCTCTGAAGGATTTATCACAATTCTTTAAGTATAAAAATAATCTGTCACAGAAGTTCCCCTCAAATGCTGTGTATAATGCTTGTTAACAGTGTTAGCTGTCTATAGCTGTTTAAAGCAACCCTCACGACCCACGACTGTGCCTGTGCACTGAGTCTATCCTAGGGAGCACAGAAGCTACAGCTCTCGAACACAGCGTGATGTACTTAACCCAGGTCCTCCACTACACCCTCATGCTCAAGCTTTCCCCAAATCTAAGTCAGCGGGTTCTGCTCGTCTAAGCAGGAAACAAAGCAGCCGTGATTTAACTCAATTTTGTTTCACACTGCATTCTTACACATTAAAGAAGGAGGCAAGAGCTACAGCTTCCTTACAGGTGCTCACCGACCCAGACGGAGGAGAAGAGCGGACAAGCTTCACCGATGGACAGCACGTCAGAACTGAGTGTTCCCAGACACGCCTCCTGGTGAACCATCACTTCCCATCCTTACTCAGACCTCTGCCTGGACCAGCGTGCTCCCTTACCCCAGTCCGTTCCATCGCCTGCACTTCTGGACTCGTTGTCGCCTTCCTCTGATGTGACAAGAAAGTCAAACTCCTTCAGAGCTTCTTTTGTGTCTCGGTCTTCACTGGTATCAGGCAATGCTTTTTTCCTCACAATCTAATGGGGGAAGGGAAAATATCAAACTAAAATAAAAACCAATATTATGCATTTAATTTAAATAAAGAGACTGGACCCTTTGTAATTGAGTAACCGAAGAGACCGGCTTTCGGAATGTGCACACTGGCTGCCCTACAGCCCTACAACCCCTCACTCAGCAGTGTACATCTTAAAGCAGTAATTTAAACTGTTCAAAAGCATGGCAGATTACTTACACTAAAGACATCTATGTATGTATGGCTGGATAGGGTTTGTGCTTAAATTACAGACAGGTTACACTCTTGTTATGAGAACAATTAACTCTCACTTTCCTTAGATGCAGTGTGCACAGTCTACAGACTGATCCAACACACTTTGTAAACAGTGACGTGTTTCCAGAGCAGAGCACGATACTGCCATGGAACGGTGCCGCGCCTCACAAAACCAGCCACACAGACTCAGACASGGGCTCCTGCATCACTTCCACTTTCCTCGGTCTCTCTAACAGCTTTAGTTTATTTCCTGTCTTACTATGCAGCCCTTGCCAGTCTTGATGCTGAGTTGTTCCTGACTCCAGAATGCTGGGATGAGAGACGTGCACTATGTGTCCAGGTTGGTAGCTCTTATAGATTCACTTTCCCTCCCTAAAATATTGATATTGTAGAGCAAGATAACTCAGGCTTAATACAAGAATTGTTTTTGACCCACTTTTATATATTTAAAAATACTTCTGGAACCACAAATCCAGTAGTTTTCAAAGGCAAACTAGACAGTGAGTGCTGAGCCAAACATGCCTATGCTCTGTCTATCTGCGTTATGCATATAAAAACTAAACAGGAAAAATTGTGTTATTTAATGACACTAAAATTCTGTTTACTGGAGCTGGAGAGATGGCTCAGTGGTTAAGAGCCCTGGCTACTTGCTCTTCCAGAGGTACTGAGTTCAATTCCCAGCAACTACATGGTGGCTCACAACCATCTGTAAAGGRWTCCGATACCCTCTTCTGATGTGTCTAAAGACAGACACAGTGTACTCATATAAATGAAATAAATAAATCTTTAAAAAAAAATCCTGTTTACTGAGAGTATTACCCTAAAACAGGAAACACTGTTACGCTTGCAGTACTTCTTAGCTTACCATCTAGCAAACCCTAAGACAACCATGGCAGGTTCTGAGCAGAG
Organism: Apodemus speciosus; assembly: GCA_002335545.1. Taxonomy (NCBI): domain Eukaryota; kingdom Metazoa; phylum Chordata; class Mammalia; order Rodentia; family Muridae; genus Apodemus; species Apodemus speciosus. Next base: position 48,272 of record BDUI01010930.1, read on the forward strand.
AGCCCATAGTATATCGTTTCATTTCTCTAATTACTCACAAGCCATTTCCTGATAACTTATTCTAGCAACTAAGCAACAAAACTCAGGTATAAAACAATGTCTCTGAGGACTGGCACCAGGGCTGGAGAGAGGGCTCAATGGTGAGGAGCTCRGGCTGTCCTGTCAGGGGGCCTGAGTTCATTCTGTGGTCCTCACATCACAGCTCACAACTGTCTGGACCTCCAGATGCAGGGGATCTAATGGCCTCTTCTGGCCTCTGTGGACACTAGGCACACATGTGGTCACAAACAGGCAAAGCATCCACAGGCTACCCTATCCTCACAGTTCCACAGGTAAATGTACCACCTACTCCTAAGTTAGAAATCCAGCTGATTTCAGAGGGGCCACCACTAGCCACCAAGATGGAAAGTCTTTGTCCTCGCTGCGAGACAAAAAGGGCAGGGAAAAGTCAGAAGCAGTACCTGTAACCTCAAATTAAATGTCTTGGAGAATTCTGGGCTTTAGTTATTACTAAACATGGTATTAAGTAACAAAAGCAGCTTCGAGGGCAAACACATCTAGGTAACCATAAACAAAATGAGACAGCCATTGGGTCCTTACCATCGCCACAGCCATGCCTAGCAAGTGGCACATTTTACAGAAACAGACCAGAAACCCTGTGCTGTCTTATGCTTAGGCTCCAAAGTAAAAAGAGCTGTGGTTGTCAAAGAAAAATATGCTCAGTAAGCAGGGAGGGGTAAAATTGTAATAGTAATAATACTTCCCCTTCCCCATACAGGAGATTTTCTACTTAAGAAATTAAGGAGAAAAGAACAGCAAATGGAGATCATCACAGAAAACAAGTGGTCAGCCCTGAAACCATGCACACAACAAAAACAGATTCAACAAGCTGTGTTTATGTGTATTTGTTATATGTATACACACAAACAAACATACATGCTTGTAACAATAATAATTTGTAAAAGGAAGCCATCAACTGAAGAGTGCAGAGAGGACAGGGGGAGGTTTTGAGGGTGGGCATCACGGAAGGGAGAGAGGGAGGGAGGAAAGGGAAGGGGAAAGGCACATAGTCTATTTCAACTAAAAATATTTAAAAGGATTTTTAAAAGCAATATGAGAAATAGGCTAGGGAGTTTCAAGTAGGTTAGAAAAAAAATTGAAAACTACTAAAAAAGAAAAAGAAAAAGATAGTTCAAAAGGGCTTAGGATTCTTTATGTTACTAAAACCACATCTAACAGTTCTTAATTCCATTGTTTTTCCTCCTAAGTTCTGGAATAAGGCAAATGCTTCTGCAGAACTTATCTTTTACACAGAAGGGATATATTTTATGCATTTATAATTTCAGATCCTCACTACTCTGAGGTAATGAGGATACTCCGATGGTGGCAATAGTAAGGGAAGAGGACGGACAAGAAGCAGGAATGTTCTAGGCCACAGTGGATGGCAACTGTCCTGCCTTGTGATACAGCTCCTCATGCTATGCTGACCCCAAACCATAACAATATTTCATTGCTACTTCATAGCTGTAGTTTTGCTACAGTTAAAACTTGTAACGTGAATATTTGATATGAAGACTAGGTGGTGTGTGTGACCTCTGTGAAAGGACATTCTACTCCCAAAGGGTCATGACCCACAGGTTGAGAACCACTGCTCTTGACAGCACCACAAGGAGCAAGCGAACTTTGAGGTCAGGAGAAAGAAAGGACAGGGTGTGGCTGTGGAGAAACCATGCATCTAACAGACTAAATGTCACCAACAGTAGCCATACTCTCTCAGTTTAGACCTATTAACTATTTTATTAAAATAATAGTAAACCTTTTTTTTTTCTGAGACAAAGTCTTTCTGAGAAGTCTTGACTGTCCTAGAGCTCACTGTGTAAACCAGGATGGCCTCAATTCCACAGATATCCTCCTGCCTCCGTCTCCCAAGTGCTGGAATTAAAGGTATACACCACCAACCCTAGCCCTAAGACAATGTTTTTAAAAACCTATTTGCTCTATGAGCATTAACAGGACAAATTTCAACCATTTTCTCTGGTAGACTGTAATACACCTTACAAGTCATGTTTACCATTCTATGCACTTAAAACATAAAAAAATCCCTCGGACATGCATCTATCAGGCTACAGCCGTGTGTGGAAATTAGCATAATACAATGTAAAACTTAATGAAACTGTTAAGAAAAATACCCAGTCTTTTAAATACATTTTTCTTCTTGGGCTGGGGTATTTTATTTGCCTATTAAACACAAGACCTCAGTTCAATACACAGCATGTGGTAAAGATGAGGGAGAAGGCTTTCAGACCCAGTATTTAAGTGTGGGTAATGGGTGACTCTGTTCCCAGGGATGTCCTGTGATCTGTGCTATCAGCTGGAATGCTGTCAATACTATCGAYTTAATTACATAAAAAGAAATTAAGTGGTTAAAAACTGAGGAACCAAATGGTTAGATTGTTAAAATTTTCAATCTGATCATTTAACATATTTTTAGTAATCAATTTATAGATTTCAAAATATTTAAACTCATATAATTACCAAAAAAACCTTATAAGAGTTATTTGACACTGGGCTATGAATAAAGTATCCTGTTAGGAAAATGGTATCTCAAAGCAACGGCCACATAAAAGTCCATACGGAACTACACAACTCTGGACGGTTGGGACAAAGCAAAGGATCAGACATTTAGGTTGGCACACACTATTATAGCTTGCATTGCTAAGAAAAATTTGGGTGACTACTACTAAAAACTAGATAGTTTTAGGGCTGGAGAGATGGCTCAGGGGTTAAGAGCACTAACTGCTCTTCCAGAGGTCCTGAGTTCAATTCCCAGCACCCACATGGTGGCTCATAACCATCTGTAATGGGATCTGATGCCCTCTTCTGGTGTGTCTGAAGACAGCCACAGTGTACTCACATCCATGAAATAAAAACTAGATAGTTTTGATACTCAAAAGAATCTCTGATAGGGCTAAGATCCACAGTGTAAAGGACCAGTGGCATATACAAACAATAATGTGGCAGAAAGAAGAGTCTCTGACTAAGCCCAGAAAGTAGAAAGCATAAAAAACAGAAGTAATACTAAGAAAGCACATTATAGATAAACATTATTTTCATATACAGTCTCCTATTTATCATAGTCTTCTGGGGATTAAATGAGGTACTTATTATAATCTTTATCTTACAAACTAATAAAATTATGCCAGACATGTTAAGAAAAAGAACTAAAGCCGGCAACTCTGATCCCAGCAGCACTCAGGAGGCAGAGGCGGACAGATCTCTGTGAGTTCCAAGATAGACAGAACTACATGGTGAGACTTTGTCTCAATCCCCACCCCTAAAAAAAAAGACCGTGATGCAGACATACACCTTAACTATGGTGTCTGACACTGGGTCCTTCTTCTGCTTCATATTGTAACTTTCCTTCTTCCTATTATTAAACAAAAGAGAAAATGCGCACACTTTGCTGAACAAAATAAAGCACGTCTTCATCTCTTCCTTCAAAGAGGAGAAAAAAGAAAGCAAGAAAAGGAGAAAAACAAAGGAAAGAGGAGGGCAGGGGAAGAAGAAACATTAGCCTAGAGACACTTGCTGTTGTAGGAAATGTATGGGGAAGGCTGAATCAACAGGACAAAGTGAGGGAGAGCTCTGAAACTACAGAGCGTGTGCGGCAGCTCTCCCGGGAGACAAAACGGTCTCAGAGCTGCTACCAGCCACCATCAGGCACCATCCTGTGTATGCCGGTTCTACTGTCATCACAGACAATACCAGGGCACGGTTCGATCCCGCAGCATTCAGCACGCTCTGCAGTCCCATGGAGAGCTGCCTCCTCTAACGAACTGACAGCGTCTAAGCATACTGAGACGAGAAGGCCATACTAAAAATAATACTGAGAGTAAAATCAGTAATAAAAATTTTCTACTTGCCTAAAGCTTATGAAAGAAATTTAAGGTTTCAAGATGTTAAGGACACAGTCTTCTAACACATGCATTATGGCACGTAAAAACATTGAAATGAGTGCTCCAACTCACTGTGGAAGTATCAATGACACTCTTTTCTCTTCCATCAATGTCTTCATCCTCATCTTCATCACTGAAATCTGCAGCTGCATTTTCAAGGAATTTGAAATTGTCCAGCACAGAGGCAGAATCCGTTAACTCGGATTTTCTGGTTTAAAATATGTACAATAATACTCAGGAAATCTTTTAAAGCATCACCAAAAAATGAACTGTCGCTCGGGGGCCAGCCCCTTCTGCTCGTATTACTACATGAGCATATGTGATCCCTGAACTACCCCATGGCCTACGCTGATTCCCATCTACTACAGCTCTCTACAGTAACTGAGAGGAGACCAGTGACTGCTTATGCCTCAGTCTCTAACAGACAAATTCTGCACAGACTGACCTTCATGCTAACCTTAACGAGCTCCTCTAAAAATATTATCTTAAGTAGCTCTGCCTCGTTTCTCTGTTRTTTCTTCTCTACAATCCTCCTTGGACCTCTCATGCAAGCTTTCCCAACTATATAACTATGTAATGACTTAACTTCCATGGTGAAAATACAACTACTCATAGCATGCACGCGTTGTGCTAACGAGTATTATATTACATTTTTAAAAGGTCCAAGGGCATTTGTTTATAAAAATTTTTATTTTGAAACTTTACCTAATTCTGAAGTTTTATATTCCAAATAACTGGAACTATGTTTTCTTAAAGAAATTTACAGAGTTCAATTGAAACCATTCTTTTATCCTAAATGAGTTTTAAAAAGTTAACATCAGACTTAGACACTCACAGATTCTTTGTTTTTTTTTATTCAAAGAAGATTTATAACAATTTTTAAAATAAAGAATAATCTCTTTATTGAACTATGTTTATTATTATGTTTACTTGAGTAAAATTATGTATGTCAATGGTATATGGTCTGAAACAAAACTCCAATAGTTCAAATAACTTCTGAATTGTCACACTCAGTCCATTAATTCAATAGGTATCTGTGTATATATACATATATATACATATATATGTGTGTGTGTGTGTGTATACACATATATACTTAAAATAGATATAGCAAAGAAAAGATAAAGAACATTATGATATAAAAGATACGATTAAGGAAAGATTTACTTTTGATCTCTGGTTCATCAATAATATATCATTCTTAAAGATTTGTATTTAATTTCAATAACATCTTTTATGAGATTCTAACAGTGGTTGACAGAGCTTCAAAATATTAAAATCTATCTTAAATCCTTAAATTTAAAGCAAATAAAAATACCCTAAATAAAAATTATATTCTTTAATTAAAATAATCTTAAGACCTTCTAACTAAATGAAACWTTTTTAATTAGAACATTTAATTAACTAAAATTAAATCATTACCAAGTCAACATTTAAGAGCTTAATATCCTCTATACCAAAGATATTCAATAAGAACTGAAGTTATAGCTAAAACAATTTCTAGACAAACTACTTACCCAATCATTGCTGTCTCTTTAACTTCAGCCTCTGTGCCATTTATCACCGAGTCCTGGTTTTTGTCATCCTCCCTCTCAGTGACATCACTTGAAAAGCCCAACAATGCGCGCACGCGCTTGGACTTCACATCTAGAATAGTATCTGTGTAGCCGACCTCCTGGAGATACCTGCACAAAGAGGTCCTTACAATTCAGTCACATAGGAATTAGCACTGTAAAATATAAAATGGAAATAAAAGTATTTCTTCAAGCTCACTGACTATATAAGGTTTAACACAACAGTACCATGTCAGTAAGACTTGTTAATACTATTCCAGCTGCAGATGGAGCTGTCTCTTGCAGTACCAGCCTCTACAGTCACGGAGGAAAACCAAAGAACTGTACAATAACACTATTCATTTATCCTAAGAAGAAACAGTTCTTCCATGAATTTCAGAGCAGACTTTTTGCTTTAGGAAGAATGGAACACCCTCCTCACAAACTCTACCATTGCTATGTTAGAATAATGGCTCCTGTTGTTTTAACATTTCTTACATGAAGTGTCATTAACTAAAATCTGCAGAGAATGTTTCTAGTGTAAATGCTTTCTTTCCATGACACACAAAAAGATAACATTTTTTTTTGTAACAGTCACTTTAAAAAGAGATGTTCCTGGCTTGAGAAATTCCAAAACAAAAATAAACAAATTGTGGGATTTGAGGTATACAAACTCATGTGAATTTGTGTAATTCACGAGAGTCAGAGACACAGAAAAAGAGCAGAGAGCATACAGTTACATCCATGGCTCAAGCCCAATTCTGCCACTTACTTGATATGCAATTTTCTCTTAAACTTTTTATTCTCATCAAGGAGACCTAATATCACCCACGATATATAGAAAACACTCTATACCCAAGAATTCCAGTGTTAAATGCTGATAATGATTTGTTTTAACAGGCCTCGTGTGGTCGTGGTAGGACCAGAACAAAGGAAATGACAGTAACATCACGATATAATGATAACATGTGTTTATTTATATAGTAGGCTTAATGAAGAACCAAGGAAAGCACAGGTTGACAAGACGGTAGTTTAAGTCCAGCTCACTTCAGGATTTCATTTGTAGAGTTACTAGAGCTGAAAGACACCTCACAGAGACAGGTAATCAGACAGGACAGGATGTCTTATCAAACTGAGATGCTTACTGTTCAAACCCACTCAGTAGCCACAGGAAAGTCTTCATTTTAAAAATCTGAAATTATAAATTCCCACTTCCTTGAATTTAACCAGACATTTCTGAAGACTACTATAATAACGTAAGCTGTCCTAATACTTAAAATGTTAGGCTTATTTATTTTATGGGTATGAATGTTTTGCATGCATGGTGCATGTGTACCACATGCGTGCCTGGTGTCCACAGCGGTCAGATGAGGGCACTGGATCCCCTGAAACTGTAGTTATGAGTGCTTCTGAGTCACCATGTGGGTCCTAGAAACCAAACCCAGGTCCTCTGCAAAAAGCAGCCAATGCTTAATTCTCCTAAGCCATTTCTCTAGCTTGTTTTTCTACTTTTAATAATTAATATTTAATATGTACCATGCTTTGGCAACAAAACTAAGTCACATATCTGTTTTAAACTGCTCTGCCAGTCATGCAGAGCATCTCTTAGTAAATAGCTGATGCATAGCTTACTGATAAAATGTCACCTTTTTCAAAAAATATGCAATGACTCTTTTAAAGTTTTGAAAATGCCTTTATTTACTGAGAAATCACTTCTCATTAACAAAAACAAAAAAAAAAACTAATCAGCATTTAAAACTTACTTTTAAGTATGTAAGTGCTTTGCCTGCATGTATATCTGTGCACCATGTGTGTGCCTAGCACCTGCAGCGGCCAGCAGCAGATGCCAGATCACCTGAACCAGAGTTACAGGTGATTGTGAGCCACCATGTGGATGCTGGGAATTGAACCCAGGTCCTCTGCAAGAGCAGAAACTTAGTCCTCTTAACTGCTTAGCCTCCCACAGCTGTTTAAGAGCACTTAGCCATTTAAAAACTGAAAATGGCTAAGACTGGTAGCGCTTACCTGTAACGGAGCTACTGGGGAGGCTCAGGGAGGAACATCACAAATTCAAGGCTAGCCTAGTTAATTGAGCGAGACCACATCAAGAAGGAAATAACTAAACAAGCAAACATGAGATACATGTGGTAAAAGAAAACAACAAGGTCCGGTTGGTACAAGAAGCAGGGCACTTGCCTGGCATACTTAAGAACCTAGGTTCAAACAATATCAACCAACCAGACCCCCCAGAGCTCCCAGGGACTAAGCCATCAACCAAGGGGTACACATGGCTCCAGCTGCATATGTAGCAGAGGACGGCCTTGTCAGGCATCAGTGGGAGGAGAGGTCTTGATACTATGAAGGCTCGATAGATGCCCCAGTGTAGGGGCATCAAAGGTGGGAGGTGGGAGTGGGTGGGTGAAGGAACACCCTCATAGAAGCAGGAGGAGAGAGGATGGGATGGGGGGTTCCAGGAGGTGAGGAAACCGGGAAGGGGATAACATTTGAAATGAAAATAGCCAATTAAAAAAAAAATAACCTAGGTTCAACTTAGATTACCAAAAGTAAATTTGAAAAGATAAATACATGTCGTATTTAAGACTGAAGTAAGAACAGAAATGAAAATTCACCTAATGGTTTAAATCTTTTCTAACTTTGTCTAGATCAGTGATTTTCAACCTATGGGTGGAGATCCCTTTGGGGACTGAACAACCCTTTCATAGGGGTCACATATCAGAAATCCTATAAATCAGATAATTTATATTACAATTAATACCAGTAACAAAATTATAGTTATGAARTACCAACAAAAATAATTTTTTGATTGGGAGTTACTACAACCTGAGGAACTGTATTAAAAGGGTCACATCATTAGAAGGTTGAGAACCACTGGTCTAGACAAAAGACAGGTATAGGATATCGTATATTCCTTCCTCTATTCAAAAGGAATGGATTGTATCAACATGCTTTGAAAATCTGAGATATAAACTACTAATATCCCATCCCAAAAGTCCAAAATGGAGAATGAGAACAAATTTCCTTTTATTTTGGCATAAATCTGTAAACCAGCTTCCAAGACTGCATGTTTAGTCTGCTATTTGACATCAGAACCCCTATAAAGTCCCAGTATGTTAGTCCATATATGCAAAATCTGGGGATTCAGAGAGTTATTCAGTGTACTGAAAAGGCTTGTAATGAAATGAGTATGGGGATCCTTACTGGTTTACAGTGTCACATCTGTTTTGAGAGCTGATGAAAAGAAAATCATAATGACACAGAACTCTTAACTACAGAGATTAGAACAGAGGGGGGGAAAAGTGTTTAATATGAAAAATGAATAGTAAATCAATTAAGGTTTTTGTTTTGTTAACTACCTTACTACTTGCTACTCACAGCAGTAATACAAGAGAAACATACATGTCATACTCAGAGTTTCTATTCCTGCACAAACATCAAGAAACAAGAAGCAAATTGGGAAGGAAAGGGTTTATTCACCTTACACTTTCCACATTGCTGTTGATCACCAAAGGAAGTCAGGACTGGAACTCAAGCAGGTCAGAAATCAGGAGCTGATGCAGAGGCCATGGGGGGATGTTTCTTACTGGCTTGCTTCCCCTGGCTTGCTCAGCTTGCTCTCTTATAGAACCCAGGACTACCAGCCCAGGGATGGCACCACCCATAAGGGGCCCTCCTCCTTGATCACTAATTGAGAAAATGCCCACAGCTGGATCTCATGGAGGCATTTCCTCACCTAAAGCTGCTTTCTCTGTGATAACTCCAGCTTGTGTCAAGATGTCACACAAAACCAGCCAGTACAGTATGAGTTAAAAATACAAAAGAGAAGCATGAAAAACTGCTCTTACTTTCAACAAGTAAGAACATTTAATCTTCGTACTTACTGTCTGAGTAGCTGCCGGCCTTGTTTCCACATTAACTGGCTATTTTGCTGTGGCTGCACCTCTGTTTCATTACCTTCATCTGGAGAATATCAAATCACAATGAAATTGACTAATTTTTACATGTTTGGACAACCCAGTTCATAAACAATGCCCAATAAATATTTATAAGGTTAAGAATAGGAAAATGCAACTTTTAAAAGGTATGTTTCAGGACAATATGAACACTTTTTAATAATTTTGATAACAGAACTCTGTATGATTAAGTATCTCCACCGGATTCCCTTTACAGCACCAGAACAAATACAGTTTTTCTTTCATTTTCACTAGCCTGAGAATTTTCCTCTAAAACAAAGACCTATCAAATCAAGTTACAGAGTGAGAACCACATATAAATATTATAAAACCTAGAAATGGTAGTTAAAACAAAACAAACAAAAACCAGAAACCCCAAACAATCTGATAGACATATGTAAAGAAATGATCTCAGCTGGGGACATGACGGTTGGGAGGCTGCTTGCCTGGCATGTGTAAGACTGTGGATTCTATCCCCAGCACTATATGAGACAAGGCATAAGGTTGTAATCCACACTTAGGAAGTAGAGACAGAAGGATCAAAAGTTGACAACGAGCCAGGACTACATGAGACCTTGTGTCAAAGACAATGAAATTAATAGCTAAGCCATATCTCTAGCCCCCTAATAAAGTTTATTTATGCACAGCAACTAGACCTTTGAACTCCTAAAGAGCTCTGTAAAACTTATAGGGTAGGGGATTAAAATAATTATAGATTTTATATCTACTCACAGAATGTATATACTGTGATTAAACATAAGTTTTGAAGCAGACAATATATAACTATGATAGTTTTCTGAAAAAGCACCTGTTTCGTTTTATTTTTATATTTTTTTTCTGGCGTTACAGGGACATGGCTCAATCAGTAAAATAACCTCTATGTAAACATGAAGCTTTGAGTAAATACTATCACTCACATTTAAAAAAAAAAAAAAAAAAAAAAAAAAAAAAAAAAAAAAAAAAAAAGAGGAAAAGAAAAGAAAAAGGCCAGTCCACTGGGAAGGTCGGGAGACTGGAGAGTACCTGAGACTTACTAGCTGGCTGTCTAGCTGAATCTGTGAGCTCCGGGTTCTAAAAATGAATGGAGAGCTCTGCCTCCAGGGCCCAATGCTGAGCACACTACCAGATCCAGCCTTCCCTTAGGACCCCCAAGCCACTCGGATCACCATCTGTCTTCAGGCCCTTCCGGCTGCTCGCACTGCCTAGTAAGAGACTAGCTCACCTGGCTCGGCCCTCTCAGACTATTCCAATCAAAGACGATAGTTTAAAAAAAAAAAAGATGAATACACAAGAATACTGGACACCAAGTTATAGCGAAAACAGTAAGTAAATAAGCATATGGGGGGGGGAGGAGGAGTGTGATAGTTTCAATAGATATGGCTCCAACAGACTCAAGCGTCTGAATGCTTGGCCATAAGAAGCGGCACTATTAGGAGAAAGTGAATCACTGTGGGGCAGACAGCAGACTCTGAGGTTTTATATGCTCAAGCTACACCCAGCGTGACACACAGTCTCCTGCTGACTTTGGATTAAGACGTAGAACTCTAAGCCCCATTCTAGAGCACCATGTCTGCCGTGCTTTCTGCCATGGTGATCATGGACTAAACCTCTGAAACTGTACGCCAACCCCAACTGGATGTTTTCCTTTGTAAGAGTTGGTGTGGTAATGGTGTCTCTTCAGAGCAGTGAAACCCTAACTGARACAGGGGTGGTATTTAAAGATGAGAGAAGTATGGCCCAAGTTACATATAAAGAGCAGGCCCATGGAAATAAAACTTACTTCTCTGTAGGAACCATGTGACTACCAACCAGCCTCACAGAGAACACAAGGAATACTCCAGAATGAACAGAAGAATAAGCACATGCAAGGCTAACGATGACAGGTTGACAGGTATGCAAAGTAAGACTGCCACACACCACAAAAATCAACAGAATGACAGCAACTAACACCCATCTTCCAATAATGCATCCACATGGTAATAGCCTCAAGTCCTCAAAGGATACAACTGTATTAAAACAAACTGTATCCGAAAACAGGATCTATCTTCCTGTTGCCTACCAGAAATACACCTCACTCTCAAGGACAGACACCTCTTAGAGGGAATGGGTGGAAAGAATGTCTACAGATAAACCACAATAAAGTAGGTAACTTCAAGTATCCAGTTTTACAGACAGACAGGCCATCCAGACAACAAATAAAGAAAAATATCAAAGCTGAATGTCATCGAGTACCAAATGGACTTAACAGATATCTACAGAACATTCTACCCAAACACTACAGAATATGCATTCTTCTCAACAGACCATAGAAGTTTCTCTAAAAGAGACATGTATGTGAACAGAAAGCAAATCTTGACAAATTTAGAAAAACTGAAATAACTACATGTATTCTATCTGACCACAATGGAATAAAGCTTGATATTAACAACAAAGGAAAGTATAGAAAAAACACACAAAGTAATAAAGATTAAAAGCTAGTAAGTGTTGAGCTTGGTGTGCTGGCAGAGGCCTTGCGTCCCAGAAGCAGCTAGATCTTTTGTGCATAAGACCTGCCTGATCTACAAAGAGAGTTCCAGGCCAGCAGTGGCTATATACTGAGACTCTGACTAAACAAAACTGTACAAAACAACTTAGGACAAGACAGTTAGTGAATGATGAATAGGCCAGTGAAGGAATCAAGAAACAAAGAAAAACTTTCTTGGAATTAACTGAAATGAAAACACAACATCTCAAAACCTCTGGAATAAACAAAAGCAAACCTAAAAGGGGAACTTATAGCTCTAAGTGCCTGCAAACATAAACAAGACAGCAGAAAGAGGGGCTGGAGTGGTAGCTCAGCAGTGAAGACTGAACTGTTCTTGCTCAGGATTCTGAGTTCAGGTCTCAGCATCTGTATCATGGCTTACAACCACCTGTAACTCCAGCTCCAGGGGCCCAGTGAATACCCTCTTCTGGGACCCACAGAAGCCTGTCTCATGTGCACATGAGCATCTACACACATGTGCACACAATTTAAAAATGAAAAAGTAAGGAAAAAGGTAAAATCTCAGATAAATAACTTTAAAATGTACCTCAATAGTTTGAAAAAAAAAAAAAANAAAAAAAAAAAAAAAAAAAAAAACAAGCCCAAAAGCAATAAGTAGAAAGAAATTATCTAAACTGGGGCAGAAATAAATGAAATGGAAAAAATGCAAAGAATGGATGAAATGAATTAATGTTTTAAAAGATAAATAGGATTAACAAAATCTGGCCTGAATTAATAAAAGACATAGAAAATCCAAATTAATAACACTAGAGGTCAACAGAGAGACTACAACAGGTATCAGAGAATTTCAGAAAATTTTAAAGACTGACTGTAGAACACAGGCAGTAAGTCTAATCAATACTACCCCACCATATCTGAACCTTCTACTAACGGTAGAACATACRCAGAAAATTATGAACTACAAAAAGGATACAGATAAAGAAAAAAAGGTGGTATAAAATGGTCTCAACTTACAGTTTCAATGTTTCTACAAAATACTAGACATTAACTTTTTATTACTTAAAACTTCCTTTACAGCTAACTTACCAGAATCATAGCTTGGAGGCTTCATGTCTCCCTGATTCAGTTCAGTCCCATATTTCAACTTGTGGTATTTGGCTCTAACAAAGAAATAAGAAAATACAAGTAGTGTTAAAAAATATGTAAATGACCTTTAAGGAGAAGCGTGCAGCAGCCCTGGATGAGCATGCCCAGACTTTTAAAGGCCCTGAAATTCCTATGGTGCCAAATACTTGCCTTTTTTGTTGTTGAATCACCAACTGTAATTACAGTGGGATTAAAGGGGAACACTAGTAATCATAAATCTTCCTTTTGTACCTATAATGAACTATATAAACTCTAATTTCTATTGTATTCAAATTATCTTGATGACTATAAGCTGAAGTTTACCATCAATGAATAAAAGAGGTCTAACAATTTACTTTGTTACATTAACCTTTCTCAATATTTGAACTTATCCTAAAAAGAAACATTACCTATACTGTTATGTGTCTTATTTGGTAATTACAATTCAAATATTCTGCTATCAAAGCAAAACAAAAGCCCGGACAGAAGAGCCGGGCGTGGTGGCGCACGCCTGTAATCCCAGCACTTGGGAGGYAGAGGCAGGYGGATTTCTGAGTTCGAGGCCAGCCTGGTCTACAGAGTGAGTTCCAGGACAGCCAGGGCTACACAGAGAAACCCTGTCTCGAAAAAAACCAAAAAAAAAAAAAAAAAAGCCCGGACAAAAATCATCTATGCAGCATGAGATATCCTAGCAGAAATGATTAAATATTTCCCTTAGTTAGCATATACTTGGTCTTTAGTCAGAAAACATGCCATGATTAGGAGGTCTGTCTAATTTCTCTTTAAGTTAGCAAAGTATTACTATTTTCAGCAAACTGTACTAGCCGTCTAATTTAACTATCTCAGATCTAGGCGAATGATACAAAAAAATTAAGATTAACTAAGAATAACCACATCAGCTTAATACACTTGTATACCTTAGCTCTTTTTCTCTACAAAATGAGGTTTTTTTAAAGTAAATATTCAATGAGTTAAGAGAGACAATAACAATATATAACTAAAACCAACAATTTTTAGAACCAAATGTAAGCAATGAAGGAAAAGAAACATAAACAAACTGAAAACTTTTCTTCCTTATAAAAAATTATTGGGGGACTGGGGGATTGTGTATGTTCTAGTGACTTATCAGGTTAAGATTCCTGGCTACTCTTCCTGAGGTACAATTCCAAGCACCCACATAGTACCTACATGTCAACTCATGATTATCTATAATTGTAGTCCCAGGGATCCAAATCCCTCCTTAGCCACCAGGCACACACATGATACATATACATACATACATATATACATACATACGTACGTACATACATACATACATACGTACATACATACAGGCAAAACACTCACATATACAAAATAAAAATAAGTTAATTTTTAAAAAATGGTTAAGTGGAGAAGGAGGGACTTTGGGAGGGAGTGGAGGGGAGAGGGGAACCTAATGTGGTATTGGGTAAGGGAAAAAGACTGAAGCCCTGAGGGCCAGCAGTAAGAATGGAAACGGGCAACCTCAGGAGGTAAGAGGTTGGGGGAATCCTCCAGAATGCACCAAAGACTTGGGAGGTGAGAGACTCTCAGGACTCAAAGGGAGGGACCTCAGATGAAACTCCTGACAGTAGGGAGAAGGAACTTATAGAGTCCACCTCCAGCAGGAAGACAGGGCATCAAATGTGGGTGGGGGGCATTCCACAGTCACAACTCTGATCCATAATTGTTCCTGTTTGAAAGAACTACAGGGGTGGAAATGGAGAGGAGGAGCCTGAGGAGAAGAAGGTCCAGCAACAGGCCCGCAGTGGAACCCAGCGCAAGGGGAGGYCCCAAGGCCKGACACTATTGCTGAGGCTACGGAGCGCTCACAACAAGTACAGAAACAGCATGACAGCGCTCCRGAAGACCCATCAGGCAGCTGAAAGAGTCGATGCACRTGCTTGTGCCTAACCAATGAACAGAAGTGGCTGACCCCTGTTGTTGAATTAGGAAAGGCTGAAAGAAGCTCAAGAGAAGGGCAATCCTGTAGGWGGACCAGCAGTCTCAATTAATCTGGACCCCCGAGAACTCTCAAACACTGGACCACCAAACATGCAGCATAGACCAGCTGATATGAAGCCCCCAACACAAATACAGCAGAGGACTGCCAGGTCGGTGTTCATTCAGAGATGATGCACATAACCCTCAAGAGACCCAGGGAGTTTAGAGGTCAGGTGGGGTGGGGGTGGGGACATCCACATAAAGACAGGGGGTGGGGAGCAGATATAGGATATAGAACAGTTGGAGGGTGGACRGAGTGGAGGGGATAAAATATGGAGTGCAAAAAATTAAATGAATTAATTAAAAGAATGGAAAGAGTACTTGCCATACCATTCTATATAATTTAAAATTAGAAAAAGAAAATTATTCATTCCAATATATAAACTACCAAAATTCTTCATTCTTTTTCAATAATCATTTTGTGGTCACAGAGAAAAGTCAGATTTTTTTTAATTCACTAGATTTTTTTT
>BDUI01010932.1:27841-38598 GCA_002335545.1 Apodemus speciosus
TGCAGTCAAAAGCTCCACAAGTAAAATAGTGACAGCATACTCTGTTCAAATAGGTAAACTCTTAATTCATGTTCTAATCTTAAACCTTCGTGAAACTTCAAGAACTGCTATAAGCCACCATGTTCGCAACTACATGTTACAAAATAAGACATACCTTAACTTGTTAATGAATTYAGTGATTTAAAGTCAATGTGATACATTTAGCAACATCTCRTCTAAAAGCATATCCAATTAATACATACCTTAATCAATGACTTTTAGTGATTTCACATCATCCTTGTACATTAAACCATGACATTTATGTTTTAATAAAGTTAAATATTCTCAGAGAGAAATACTTCCATACATGAAACAGGATGAATTAACTAGCAACTTCAAATGCCAAGTGTTATCAATTTGAATATTTATTGCAAACTATAATGCCTATAAATAATTTATAACAMGYTCATCTTTGGAATGCTGAGTTCATTTCTGATGTTAGTACCTAGAGATATGGAAAGTTTGAGAAGTATAGTCAGAGGATGAAAGTCTTGTATTTTAGTTGGTGGTGGTATACTGTACCCCTCCCCTTTTCATACCTCTCTTTGTATTTTGAGAAATGAAGAAGTAAACAGATCTCTTCGATATACACTCCCATTTTCATGGTTTTATGCTTAAGCCAAAGGGACAAATTAACCATAGGATGCATTATTAATTCACTGGTGCTAATAAAGTTTGCCTTCCTTTAAGTAGGATTTTTAGGTATTTGAAGCACAGAGACATGAAAGGAAGTGATAAAATTAACAAATGATTGTTGTTCATAACACTAAAATGCTATTTAACAATTTATTGGGTCATCCTGTGGAAAACAGATTCTCCATCTCTGAGCAGTCTTTTATTGCTTACAGCTCTTCATATAATGGTGAGCCTGTAATAGCTGATGAGCAGTACTATGTAGACTCAGCAGAACTCTTTGTGTGTGTGTGTGTGTGTGTGTGTGTGTGTGTGCTTGCATGTGTGTGTATGTGTTTGCATGTGTGTGTACATGTGTGAATGAATATGAAGTAACATTATTAACATTTTAGCACTAAACATTTCTTCTCTAAAATAATATATTTTATTGAAAAATTTATTTTCACTTTATGTCATTACTGCAAGTTCTCTGTAGTCTGTTGTCACSATTCAGGGACCTGGACTTATTTGGTGTTACTATGTCAAAAGAAAGGAAATATAGCATTTGTTCATTTGCTAAGTATCTGTTCTGGAGAGTACAACTCACTTTTGATAATATTAAGTCATAAAATATCCTAACCAGCAAGAGATTTTTATCAATTATGTGGCNATTGGGCCATTTTCCCTTTTTAAATCTCATTTTGTGCTTTTTTAGTCTTTTTAAACAAGTAGTTTGCAGCCTTGTTGATCATTTCTGTCTATTAGCTTTTCTGTTTCACAATTTCTGAGTTACGCACAAATCCYCATGTCCTTGCCATTTGACTTAATATATCCTCTCCTTATACCTTCTGTTCTTCTGAGTTGAATATGCTACTTTAAAGACATTTTCTTTCAAATAATTTATAAATTTTGTTGTCATATTTTCTTAACCCATTAGGTACTTGGAGATAAATTTTGTTTTATTTGTTTATCCCCATCTTTATCTTTTTATAGCTGTCTTCTTCTAATTTTCTTGCACTATGGAACTTTTGGAATGTAATGAAATTAAATTTGATAGTCTCTTTTGATAGTTTTTAGCTGCATTTTCCTGTCCCCACCTCCTCTGTAGCACCATAGTGATTAAAGATGCTTTGAGCTACACATGTGGGCTTTATATTCCTGGGTTCTGGAGATTCCCACTCTGGTCCTCACATGTGTGGAATAAGCACTTGCTCCTCCTGCCTTCTCCACACAGATCGTGATGTTCAGTTGTCTATTGAAATCTATATCCTTGTCATTCCTTTGCTGTTCATTGTCTGTTTCTTAGGCATTACATTCCTCCAACTCTGGCTGTGAGGCTGATTCATCCATCTTTTCTCTCAGACATCTCTTCTCTTCTTTAGTCAATGCTATGTTATTAAGAGGATAGAAAATCATGATAGTGTATTTGCTGGGTGGATCTTTTCTCTCCATTTGCATATGTATTTGCAAATTCAGAATATATTTGCTTGCGATTAATTGGAGGAATGATTTTATCTTACCTACATTTAAAATTTTTTTCCATACATTTTCCTTAGTTACATGTGAGTAGCATTTATCACTTTCATTGTGTTCTCACAAGGTTACAACTAACAATGGGTATAATTTTCAACAGACCAACTTTTTCATCCCGTCATCTTAAATTCAGTATCATGCAATACTTTTATCACAACAATTCTCTCACTGCACACAAACTCTGTGTTTAAAAATCAGAGCTTGTGGGAAATTAGGTTAGGAGCACTACACTCCAACTGTGTCATTGATACACACAGAGTCACATAGTAAARAATAARTCTTGAACATGTCCTATTCTGTGGGGTACATCTAGCCCTATGTGTGCTGGCCTTGGCTAGCTCTCTCCTTGTTGAGGTTGAAAGGCTAGACTGTCCTTTATTCTGCTGGCTTGTAGACACTGTTTGACTATTCTTATTTTAATTCATTCTTAGAAATAATTATTAAGAGCTAWATACATTTTTATTGTGGTTTCCCATTCTTTTTATATGATTGATAGTTATTTTAAAGAGTAGGGCTGTGAGAGAAAAATATATAAACCTGTAGAAACCTAGGATAATTGGCATATTGAAACACAGTTGGATCATAGGGAAAACATGGTCTGTCTGTATAGCAGAGGTTAATTTTCATTGGAAACTTCAACTCACGGCAACGTAGAGGCACACTGGTGCTTGGTCTGGTCACTGTAAATAGGGGGAAAGGTGATGCTTATTGTCCTTCTCTGCCCCTCTTACAGCTACATCCCGTGGAACCTCCATGAGCAAGAGAGGGGGAAATTTGACTTCTCTGAGATCCTGGACCTGGAGTATGTGGTCTTTCTGCCTCTGTGAGCTGATCCAAGAAGGATATTTCTGAGGGCTGAAGATACTTGAGATTGAAGAGAAGTCCTCAGTTCTCCTTTGAGAACAGAGAGGGTCTGAGTCTGAAGTGTTGTTTGCAGAGTCTGCAGCCCAGAATTTGGATAGTCCCCAGCCATGGCTTTTCATCTTGCAGCTTCGGATCCCCCATTTCACTGAAGCTAGGGATCTAAGACACCAGATGCTACCAGACTGTAGAGGAACCAATACACCTGCRTTGGGATTGGATGGCTGCTTCAGCTTAGCAAGGCTGATGCTGGAGACAGAGCCCCTGTACCCAGGGGGATCCCTCCAGTAGGGCTCTGGGGACAGCTGTGATGCCTGGTGCTAGTGCAGACCCAGATCGCAGGGTCTCTGGCCTCCTACCTGTCGTAGTGATTCCCTAGCTGTGTTCTATTAACATAGGTTTTTGTTTAATAAAGTGCGATATGCAGTTTTCCTCTTAACCTAGCTAGCTCCCAAATAATTGAGACTGAGACTAGATTTATTTCTACAGCTTTAAGGGTGCAACAACTGAGCAGTATTACTCTTTTTTAACCCCCTAAACTAATCTGGCTATCTCCCAGTCAAAATCCCAGTCATACTTGAATTTGAGTATGACCTGGCTCTCTGGGCAACAGGTGTTTTCCTATCCTGTCTCCTGGAAGTGAGTGGGTAATTCTCACGTCTTCCTCTCCTCCTCCCAACTCCTGGCTGGGAGCAAGTCCAGTCCTATTCTCTCCCCTACTCAGTCACTGCTAAGAAACTAGCTTTATTGACCAATCAGACAATAATTTGGGAGCTATGTTTACATAACATGGAGACAGAAGATTCTCAGAATAAGCATTGTGACCAGATATGGGGGCACAGAAATCAGCATTTGAATAATACAAGGATAATCTTTACACAGTGTTCAATACTGTTATGCCAACAATGTTTGAGGAGAAGCCACCCCAGTCTCACCTCTGGTTGAGAGAGAAAGGGAAGGAAGATGGAGGACATCTCTACACCCTCTTGTGCCTGTGGGCTCCCTCTATACCCAGCCTCTTTGGACTATCCAAAAAGGGGCTGACTTTGTTTCTCTTTCTAGGGCCTATGTTTTGCTTGCTGAGACTATTGGACTGTGGGTGATTCTTCGACCAGGGCCATACATCTGTGCTGAGGTTGACTTGGGTGGATTACCNCTGGGGACAGCTGTGATGCCTGGTGCTAGTGCAGACCCAGATCGCAGGGTCTCTGGCCTCCTACCTGTCGTAGTGATTCCCTAGCTGTGTTCTATTAACATAGGTTTTTGTTTAATAAAGTGCGATATGCAGTTTTCCTCTTAACCTAGCTAGCTCCCAAATAATTGAGACTGAGACTAGATTTATTTCTATAGCTTTAAGGGTGCAACAACTGAGCAGTATTACTCTTTTTTAACCCCCTAAACTAATCTGGCTATCTCCCAGTCAAAATCCCTGTCATACTTGAATTTGAGTATGACCTTGCTCTCTGGGCTCCAGGTGTTTTCCTATCCTGTCTCCTGGAAGTGAGTGGGTAATTCTCACGTCTTTCTCTCCTCCTCCCAACTCCTGGCTGGGAGCAAGTCCAGTCCTATTCTCTCCCCTACTCAGTCACTGCTAAGAAACTAGCTTTATTGACCAATCAGACAATAATTTGGGAGCTATGTTTACATAACATGGAGACAGAAGATTCTCAGAATAAGCATTGTGACCAGATATGGGGGCACAGAAATCAGCATTTGAATAATACAAGGATAATCTTTACACAGTGTTCAATACTGTTATGCCAACAATGTTTGAGGAGAAGCCACCCCAGTCTCACCTCTGGTTGAGAGAGAAAGGGAAGGAAGATGGAGGACATCTCTACACCCTCTTGTGCCTGTGGGCTCCCTCTATACCCAGCCTCTTTGGACTATCCAAAAAGGGGCTGACTTTGTTTCTCTTTCTAGGGCCTATGTTTTGCTTGCTGAGACTATTGGACTGTGGGTGATTCTTCGACCAGGGCCATACATCTGTGCTGAGGTTGACTTGGGTGGATTACCTAGGTGAGATATCCCAGGTCCATGTTGTGACTTTGTAAGATGTTTTACTTTGCAATAAGTAATTTTTTCAAGCCAGTGAGTATGGTTGTCACTGTCACTAGTTGTCCTGAATTGAACTCTGTACTTCCTGCCTGGACAGCGAATGAGGTCTAGAGTAGTGGGGAGAGGTTTGGCTGCCTCTGCCATCCTGGTTTTCAGAAGCATATTTGTGATGTGGGTCTTGGTGCATTGAATATGTGGCGATTAAGACCAGTACAAAGACAGATGTAGCAATACAGGGCTTGTCATCCTGTTGTTCCACAGAAAAGGTGTAATGCACATCTGCATTCTTTTCATGAGCTGAAAGGAAGGGACTCAAGGCTCTAGAGGAATATGATCTACTACTGCGCTTCTTCTAGAGACCTCAGATGTGTCTCTAGCTGAAGGCAGGTACCTTTTTCCACACACTGAGATCTCAGCTCCTTCTCCGTCTTCTTGCTTTTCTGGCTTGTTCTTTTATCGTGACACCTGCTTTCAGCCCAGTAGAGAGACGCACAGGGTCCTCTTCTGTCATCCTTAGTGACTGGACAATTGTCCTTCTAGGTTCTGCTTTTAGGTAAGCCTTGTTGCTCCTAAGGTCAGAAAATAAGAGCCGGGCGTGGTGGCGCACGCCTGTAATCCCAGCACTTGGGAGGCAGAGGCAGGCGGATTTCTGAGTTCAAGGCCAGNTTTCCAGTTTCTGTCTATTATAAATAAGGCTGCTATGAACATTGTGGAGCATGTATCCTTATTGCATGCTGGGGAATCTTCTGGGTAAATGCCCAGGAGTGGTATGGCTGGGTTTTTGGGTTATTTTCTGTACTTGTTATAACTTGTAGCACATGGTCTGGAGTGGATAGAAGAAAGACTATATATGTGGGGGGGGGGGAAGAGCAAAAGAATTCACAAAACCTGAAAACACAGTGGGAATAAACAAAYAGAAGTCTGAAAAACATGAAAGTCCATGGGAAATGACAGAAGATCTAACGCTCATATAGGAGTTCTTAACAAAATAGTAAGTCATTCACTCCTTGGGCTAGGTTTTAAAAGGCGATAGGGAATGGGCTTGTTTCTCTGATTTCTTTCTCAGTCTGTCTTTGGTATATAGGAAGGATGCGGATTTTGTAAACTGTTACTTTGCTCRAAGTGCTTATCAGATGTGTGAATTTCTTGGAATCTTCTGCTCTTGCTCCTTCCTCTGTCTGATCTTTGTGTTGTGAGCCAGCTGGCTGTAGTTTAAGGAAGTCAAGGTTGAGATAACTCTGGTGAACCTCCCTTTTAATTCCCAGGCTGAGAAGCATTTGGGGACAAAGGGAGGCTGGGACACCTTGTAGGCTCTGCGGTACAGGGTCCAGAGACAATAGCTTCTTGTGGACACTGTTCCTGAAGATCCTGGATCTAGATGCTGGCTGCGAGTCTGGTGGTGTAGGATTGTGGTGTCAAGGTTATGGGACACTGCCTCCCCACCTCCCCACCTTCCCACCTCCCCACCTCCCCACCTCCCCGTCCCAACTCTTGAAGTATTTTCCTCCAGACATCGGCACTGCATCGGGCCTGCAGACTTAAGTCCTGACTGGAGGTTGTGTGTCTGAGGCACCCGAGAGAGCAGGAGCTGCAAGGACCTTCGCTCTCTGGCTTCCAGTGATGGCATACCTCAGGTGACCCTTTCTGCTTCCCCTGAAATTGCTAGAGTCCAAGACCCCGGCCCTGCCAGCTCTTTGAGGCACATGGCCCTCCTGAATTCCCCCAACCCCATTATCCTGAGTACGCTCCCCTGGAGGCCTCTAGATCTTCCACACAGCATTTTGTAGGTCAGCCAGTCAGGCGCACACAAGGATTCTGTGGAGCTAGCACCCAGGATTTTCTTTTCAAGTCTCTCTGCCCCAGCCTCTGCGGATCCCTCTGTACCCTACCCTACTGAAGGTCTGCACGTTGATTCTGGGCATGACAGGGAGGTGAGGATGGGGAGGAGGTGCTTTGGTTGTATCCTCCCTGGCTCCCCGTACCCTGTGCGTGGAGTGTCCCACCTTTCCTGAATCTCTCCCKGCTCAGTGCCCAACTTAGTCCTGTTGTGATGCGTCCTATGGGAGGAGGATTTGCGGGAGTCCTGGAATTGGGAGACTCGGGTGGAACCGGGTGGAGCTACAGGCTCTCCCTTTATCAGGTTCTCTGGGAAAACACCTGTGATGGATTGTGATGGATGTCCTTTGCCACAGGCCTCTTTAGAAGGTTCTGTAGCAACTTTCTAGTCCTTGTGACTCAAGGGACCACCATGTTTCCCGTGTCACTTTTCCTTACAGCAAGCATCGCTCCTGGAAGAGAATCACGGCCATCTTCTTCCTGCCACTTGTCCTATCAGGTTTTGCTCCTCGCTCAGACGATGTGTTTAAGTCTCCTGCCAGGTTGGTGCCGTTAGGGAGCCAAACGCTTCCTCTCTTTTTCCTGGGGAAATTAAGGGGCACAARCAGTCCAGTGTGTCCTGCTAACAGGAGCCTCGCTGCCGCAGAGGTTTGCAGCGGTTTCTGCTTACCCCCTTCCCCCCCCTCCAATTAGGTTCAGTTGGTCTCGTCTGACCCCCTCTGAGCTGAAGAACAGATCTGTAGGACTTAGAACTGAAACCAATGCTCAGGGCAAAGCATACTTCACCCTGGATGGTCACAAGTTCATGATCGTTGGAGGCTCCATACACTACTTCCGGGTACCCAGGGAGTATTGGAAGGACCGCTTGTTGAAGCTGCAGGCCTGTGGATTCAACACTGTCACTACGTGAGTACCCCGCTTCTGCCTTCAAGACCTATGTCCTGACAGACAGCTGCAGACTGGGCAAAATTGGGGTTCCGTTTTTGAGAGCACGATACCAAGASTTAGCTCTAGAGTAGCCATTTCCAGCAGGTCCTTTTACATTTGTGTCCAGCTGCCACTTAAATATCATGCTCAGTTTGCTCTTTAATCAAAGCTTTGCATAAAGTTGATAAGAGGATGGGTACTTTTTCAGCAAATACTATTGGATCACTTACGAGCCACTAGCTTTAGTGACATGCTGAAGGCATATATATGTATATATATGCATACATATATATATACACACACATATATGTGTGTATGTGTATGTATATACATATATGTATRATGTATATGTATATATATTTATGTAAACACATTTTACTTACAGATATACATTTTAATATTCTTATTTTTAGTGATGCAAACAAAAAGATCTTAATTTGAAACTTCTAGACGAGCTACATATTATTTGTTGTTGTTGTTTTTATTCCCTGACAATATCATACGTGGATATAGTGGATTTTGGGTCATTTTTGCTTTCCATTACATTCCTAAACCCTAACTTCCCACCAAAACCCTTCTTTCCAACAAATGCTGTTCCTACTTTCATGTCTTCCTGCGTGTGACAGACTCAGTTTAGTTAGGATTCCTTGCATGTGCATGAGTGGGAGGTTATTTCCTGGGACATGAGCAACTTATCAGTGGCTACACCTCTAAAGGAAGTGATGGCCCTTTCCCTAGCCACCATTAACTGTCTATAGTTCCTGTCATGTCCATAAACCTTTCCTTCTTCAATGACGAAATGAGGACAGGTCCAGTCTTGTGATGGTCTCGTGCAGGTGATCACAGCTCTACTGAGCTCATGGGTACAACGGCCATGATGTATTGAGAAAAAGTCCTTTGCCACACACCCGCTCATCCTTTGACTCTTCCGCTTGCTCCACCYCCTGCCTGTTGATGTTTCCTGAGCCTGGAGGGGYGATAGCAGCAAACCTTTTAGAGTTGAGCGCTACAGCAATCCCTATTCTTAGCACTTTGACCAGCTGCTGCAGTTAGAAATTCTTCAATGAAAGCTGGGCGCAGCACTAATCCGTGGATATAGACATAMGTATTTAGGAGTTAGCTTTATTATATTTATACGATGGCTTACAGCTTAGTGGTTGTTTTGGAATTGGTGAATATGCAAATGAGCAGTCCGTGACTTGTGCACCTKCTCTTGGGCTCTTTTCCTTCGGTTTGTTTCTCTTGTCCATTTTTTTTTGTTTTTTATTATATTTTATATTGTTATATTTTATTATCTCTTAAAAGCCCTTCCTTTTTTAATGAGAGACATAAAGGGAGTGGATCCAGATGGAAGATGGGAAGCARATGGCAGGAGTAGAGGGAGAGAAAACTGTAATTAGGATATATTATATGAGAAGAATTTATTTTTAATAAAAGGAAAAGCAAAACAAAACAAAAAACYRCCCAAACGAAACAAAGTAGACTATATTTTTATTTAGCAAACTGATAGTACTAATTTCCTCTCTGTGGCCTATGATTGTTCTAGCCACCTGCTCAGGTGTATAGTAGGCACGAGGTACCTCCTATGGAGTAGGCTTCAAATCCACTGAAAGATCAGTTGGTTACCCCATTAACATTCATGCCATTATTGGGTCCATGGACACATCTTGCCAGGCTGGTAATATCAGAGCCTGCAGTTTTCATAGAAAAGATTGTTAATGCGCTTCCTCCTTCCTTCTCTTTGTCCCTCCCTCCCTGCCTTTCTTCCCTCCCTCCCTCTGTCCCKCTCTTTCTCCCTCCCTCCCTCTCTCCTCTCTTTCCTTCTCTACTCTCTCCCTCCCTTTCTTTTTCCTCTTCTCTCCCTTCTTCCCTTTCTTCCTCTTCCTCCTTTTCTTCCTCTTTTTTMCWCTTCCTCTTCTGGGTTTTCTACTTCTTTATCATATTTTTTATTAATTAGAGAAGTCTGTAATTTGCGTGATCAACTCATGAAGTTCTACTAAGAAACATCAATAAAAAGATAAATTCAGTTGTTTGAAACTCAATCTCCAATGTATGGAAAGAGAAAGAGTGCAAAAATTATCAGCAAAATGCCATGTAGTATATGATGTTTTGCATCTATAATAAATATTAATGATATGAATGTGAGAATGTTTAACTTCACATTGCCTTTTTAATTCTTCATTGGTCATCATGGGTTAYAGTGTATTGAGCATTAAAAAAAAAGAAAGCCCCTTCTTTAGTTAACCTCATATATCCACACACTGTCCCTCCATCCACCCTACAGGACCAGAGCAAAACAACATGGCCTGAGCTTCAGAGACCTTTCTTTTTGTGTGTCCTCTATCATGCTTTAGTGGCAAAGCTTAAAGTAGTGGCAAACCTACTTATTGAAACCAACCAAAGAAAATGTGAAGCTGAGAGGCAGGAAACTGATGTGTGGCTCTCTTAATGTACCAATGATTTAGTCAGAAATAATTGAGTTTCTCTAGTTTTTGCAATGCAGGTGATAAAATCCTTACACACAGTAGCAAGCAATCTACTGCTGGGTTACATTCCCAGCCTGTAATTATTGAGTTTTACTGAGAGCTATTAGCGGCATCATACAATTTTTTCCACTCTTCTCTTGAAGTGGTGATTTACATTTACAATTTTGCTGATATTTAGTCACCTAGAGTCCTTGAATAACACAGGTATATGTGCATCCATTGACTAGTAGATTTGGTTTAGTAGAGGTGCATTATAAATATGTTCATATATAACTGAAATTGATTTCAATTTTATGTGTGCCCTTATACATACTTCATCTCAGTCTTATAAATAAGATCATAAAGTGAATCTTTTTCTACTCTTTGAAAATGATTTATACAGACTGACTTTTACAGTGAGTGCTC
>BDUI01010932.1:50473-62864 GCA_002335545.1 Apodemus speciosus
TCCTCCTCCTCCTCCTCCTCCTCCTCCTCCTCTTTCTCCTCCTTTTTATAAATAAACCATGGAGTTCAATTCGTGTAGCTCATATACTCAGTGGTGGGTAGTGGGGCCATCACTGGTGATTGGTTAACCCTTCAGGGGTCACTCTTAAAGAGACAGGACTCTCTCTCCCCCAGGAGTCATCAACAGTAGGCCTCTCAGCTGAGGACTCATGGCCCCTCTGCCATCTGTGTTGGATTATCAGCTGGCTTGCTCTTCTACTGCTCTTGTGCAGGAAAACAAGCAAAAATTTTTGAAACTCTGAAATGGTCTATCATAGGAGAAAGGCTTTTGATGCGGTATTCTTGTATTGAAAACCAAATAACAATCATCTGGCTTTGTCTTCAAATGGGTTGTAAAAACAAATAAAAGGCCAAAACTAAAATAAAAATATAAAAATGCCCCCTCGAACAAACAAAACCCAAACTAAATAGAACTAAAACCAGCTCACCAAACACACCCACAAAACAAAAAGAAACGAATCTCTGAACAATCCTGAAGGATCAACATTGAAAACCATCCATTATTTCTCAGAATAACAGGCATTGACAGTTTGGCATGGTGGAATGAATATATTGTACAGTATATTTATAGTTCCCAGTGTTAGTGGGGGCTATTGTCCAGGTGAAACTCCAGTCAGTGACTATGTGGCTCCAAGTATTTTCAGCTGGTACTGTAACTGCACCACACACCCTAGGAAACAAGTTATAAGAAGAAAAAGACAAAGTCAGTTAATTAATCCAAACACAAGTAGTTTTCAGTGAAACACATTTTCCTGGGACTTGCCACTCTCTGGTTTTTAGCTTGTACTGACAGTGCACCCCCAAACATCTAGAACTGCTGCCCAAACCTCATACAATGGAAATGACTTATTTTGTGCCAGCCCATACTGCAGAGTGACCCAAACAAGATCGGGCAGTGGCTTAAGCCTCAAACAGGGAAGTGAAGAGCTCCAGTGTGCTTGTTCCAAGGCTAGAACTCACCAACTCCTAAGGAAAGCCGGACAGCCAAATGAATGGAGAACTTTAAAAACAAAATCAAACAAATAAATATTTTCCAACAAAATGAAACAGATGAGGAGCTACCGAACAACTAAGGTTCAAACTAGACACGGCTCCCACACTGTCAAAAGTCCAAACCATCTTCCCTCTACCAATGAGTTATTTATTGACAGCCAAAGCTAAGAGCTAGAAAGAAAGGAGAATCCTGGGACATGATGTATCCTCCATGCTAGGATATCCCAGAATTTCGGCCACAGGGCTATCTGTGAGCAGTTGGGTCTCTTCTTCCCTCATGGTCTCTGGTCCCTTGGTGGGAGTACGGAGGAGCCTGACTATCTTGAGTTCTTTCTCTTGGTTGGTGCCATCAAAACATTATCAGAGAGTGAGGTGTTTACTGTTTCATGCTCTACTGGAGAGCCAGGAGGTGGAGAGGAGCAAAAGAATTGGGTTGGTTCAACCTTGGACTTGAGGGAAATGGAACGCTTTTCCTTCAGATCCCGATCTTCCGGGAGAGACTCTAGGCACCATGGGATTTTACAGAACAGAGGGTAGAGCACTCATGGCCAGGTAGAGTCCTTTCAGAGTACGGTCTCTGTCATCTTTCCTTTTAGAGTCATGCTGGACAGGGCTTTTCTCCTGAAAGCAACAACTCCTTTTCTTCAGTCACAGCTGAACCTGACTTAGAGGTCACACACATATAAAAGGATGAGAAGGGGCTGGAGAAGTTAGTAAGTACCTGGATCCGGCCGCTCTGTTAACATCACATATCTAAAGAGATCAGAAGGGAAGCTCAGCCGTGTTTCCCGACAAAATCCCATTTGGGGGATTGCTTTCTTTTTTTCCTCATAGATCCTCTGTACATTAGTTAATAAGCAATTTGAGGAAGGAAGTTTTTTTTTTTTTTTTGTCATTGTTGTTGGTTTTTGTTTTCTTACAGAGTCTGAAGGTTCATTCCTGGCTTGCTTGGCCAGAGCATCAGACAAGATGCAGAAAGTGAGATAGGATGGGGCCAAGGGAAAAAATACCCCAAGTGCCCTCTCAAAGTGACTACCATCTCTTAGCTAGGTGTGCTCACCTCCAGAAGTTTCTAGAAACTCCCAGGACAGTGCTGCCAGACGGAGCGTATGGACCTGTGGAGGACATTTCATATTCAGACTTTGAGAGTAGCTGACATTTGCTAAGCACTCGTGTGCCAGGCACTCTACTGGGTGTTTATTATTTCCCTACTCTCCCAGGGCAATGTGGTAGGTACTGTCACTGTCTCCACTTTCTAAGAACATCAGGGCATGAAGGGATACAGAAATTCATGCACAGAGCTGGGATTTGATAGTTACATGCTAGTGCTGCTGATTCAACTGGAATCCACTCAGCAGTTATCATTGAGTCAAAAGCCACATGCAAAGTGCTGTTATCGCTCAAGCAGAATGAAGACACCTGGGACAGGGTTGTAGGTAGTAACATTCCATGGTGTCTTTGTCAGATGCCGCCTGCACCTTCTCTCAACTATTCCAGTAAGATACGGGCATGATCTTTTTTGCTTATTTTAATTTTAGTTTTTATGAAGAGAAGCATATGGGACACCCCAGCTGTCTTGACATCTTTTCCTCCCAATTTTTAAAATTAGATTAATATCTGCCCTGAGGTTGTCTGGAAAAAAGTATACATTATGTATACATTTTGTAATATATACATTGATGTATATTTATACATTGTATATGCAAAACATATATATTTGTGTTGATTATTTTCTCTTCATATAAATCTGTATTGGTATTAATTTTCCTATACTTACATCATACTAATTTTGGTACATTATTTTTACATTGAATCCAAAGCATTCAAAAATGTCTATTGAAACTTTTCTTTATTCTATGTTTAAAATATGTTGTTAAAATTCTGAATCTTTAGTGATTTTGCAGTCATTCCTAATTTTTAATTTTACATTTAATGTATATATATATGTGTGTGTGTGTGTGTGTGTGAGAGAGAGAGAGACAGAGAGAGAGAGAGACAGAGAGAGACAGAGAGACAGAGAGAGACAGAGAGACAGAGAATCAGTATGCAGACAAAATTTTAACACATTTGGCCCAAGCTCAGGGCTTGCTATTAAGATATTATTTTTTGAACAAGATCCTTCATTGTTCAATATACTTGAGAATGCTTCTGAAAGTGGCGTGAATACAGTTATTAACTTGAAAGTATGTTTGGTCAAGGGTTTAGGCAGCTGTGAGATACATTTTAAAAGGAATGCCCACATTTTAGGTAAAAAATGAGTTCTAGAGAGTTGGGAAATACATGACTTTTATTTCTTTCTATGTAGTCTGTGCTAATGAGTTATTTGTGATCACACCCACAGCACAGTGCGATGGTTAGGACTGTGGCTGCAGGAGCTACACTCTCGCTAGTTCAAATCCCAGCTAAAGCACTTTTGAGCTGAGCTAAGTTGTATAGTGGCCTATGTTTGTAGTACCCTATGCTTTTTCATTTGTACAGTGGGAGTGGTAATTTATCACTGTGGGTCTGTTAAATTGCACTACTTAAATAAAATTCTTTATTCCGTACCTGGTAATAGTAAAAGTTCAATAATTACTACTCAGTTTTGGATGTGTTCATAATCATTTTATTACCATAAAAAGGCATAATTCATAAAGATATAAAAACTGAAAATGTTTACATAATTTATTAGCAAAAGTTACAAAATAAGTAGGGTTAGAAATAAAAATTACATGAGTTTGTATGGAAACAGGAGAGTCTCTGAATTGGGCCCGAGGTGGGAAACACTGCGGGTGTTCTCCCTCACGGCATCCTTTTGTTCTGCTCTGTTTTCCTTTGTTACACTGAATGTTTGACTTGCTTTGTTTGTAGAATGATAAGCCCATTATGATTATGGAATACTGGACTGGCTGGTATGACTCGTGGGGGAGTAAACACATGGAGAAAAGTGCAAATGGTAAGTGACCCGTTGCTTCTGACTCAGAGTCAGGGAGGACCTATGCCACGGATCATTCACATAGCTCTCTGCTCATTGACATTCCTGTGCACATGTGACTATCCACCTAACCTTTGCTAATTACAAGCGCTGACCATGCTTGTGTGCACACGCAGTATGAGACCTACCCTATGGCAGTCTTACAATGAAAGGAAACAAGCAGATTGTTAGAAGTTAAAACATCACTCTTACAGTCTATTTTCTCAGGCTGTGTGCTGCAGGGAAACAGGTGCGGTCAGAGAACCAGGATAGGAAATAGTTCTCTTCAGCTCTTCTCAGTTTTCTCGAGCATTTGCATGATGTCATACTCTTCCTTAGGAAAGATGACTCTATGGCATCATCGACAAAATGGTGGTGGTTACTAGAAGCCCACAAACAGTGAGAGATGAGAACTTGGATCCTGGGTTCTGAGAACAGGACTTTAATCTCAAGGCTTCAGCAGTAGCTTTGAGACTTGAAGTAGATTTCTTTTACTTCTGAGTCAAATGTCTGTCCCCACCCCAAATGGAGATTATTTAATTTAGATACTCATCAGTGGATGAATAGATAAAAAGACAGTGGTAAATATGTACAATGGAGTACTGTTCAACCCTACAAGAAGGAAACCCTGCCATCTGTGGTAACAGTCTTAGAACTGGAGCTCTCTGTTAGGTGAGGTCACCCAGCTAAAGGATGACAAGTTCGATTTCTCCCACATTTATGGGAGTTAAAAAATAAATGTTGATATTGTAGAAGAGCAGAGTGGAATGGTAGTTATTAGAGACTGAGAAGGATGTAGAGAGAAGGGGAGAAGCCCAGGGAGGGACCCAGAAATGCACCTAGAAGGGAGATATTAGGTGGGGCTTTCTGTAGCTTAGTGAGACAAATTCTTGTTAAAATAATCTGTGAGACATTCAAAGACTAAGAAAAGTGACTGTAAAGACCCAGCCTAAAATGATCAATGGTTAATAATACAGACACACTTCTAATCCCGGTTTGGTTATTGTACTTTGTACACAGATATCAAATTACCATGAAGTCACCCATAAAAGCATACAAAGACTACATCTCAGTAAAATATGATATAAAAGATCCTTTCCTCAAAAGTGAAGGATGGGGGAAGTCTAGGGTTGTTAATGCCTCCACTCAGAATAATGCCTGGCAATTTCCATTCACTTAGCAAAAGTGTGTTGCCACGAAGCTATTTTGTTACAGCTATATGAAAAAACTCACTTGTCCCAAAATGGGAGAATCGCCTAAGTATCGGTGTCTGAGAAACAGGCAATGTCTAGCTGTGGACTGTAAAGACAGGAAGCCAGGAAAGCCTGCCTACCACAGCCATTAAAGGTCTTATAAGAACAACACCAGCATCACCCCCAAACCTGGCCACCATCACTAGCCATAATGCCACCAAGCCATTGATATGTGATCTCTTGTGTCTGGGACACAGTGTCTTGATCGTTACACATAGTTTTTCGTCAGTTAATTGGTTCTCCATTCCTGTGATGGTGTGGGAATTAAAGCCTTCATTTGATTGGTAGCAAAGCGGAGACGCAGAGAGAAAATAAGCCACCTGTGGTCTTTCAAACAGTAAGGAGCACAGACATAGCTGAGGTCCATTTGGAACTTCCGGCTTCTAGTTTTCGTGGCAGCCAGATGGAAGAGGCATTCACTGTTAAATATGCTGGAAAATGGAAGTCTCTGTGACCAAAGATTATAAATACCACAGGCACAGTACAGTAATACAGTGCTTTCAACTTAACACTTCTTAGAGACATTGTCCTGGGAAGGTAGGAATGAGGGCATACTCGTGGTTTGTAAATACTTTTAAAATTTAGAAATTTTTAAGACAAGAGTTTTAGACTATCATTTAGGACATGCAGTTTGGGGTCAATTTGTAGCAAAGCTCCAGTGGAAAAAAAATGAAAAGAAAAGAAAAAAGAAAAAGAAAATAAAGAAGCTGCAAGTTCTAGGACTTTGTTTTCAAGAGTGGTTCTAGATGGTTCTACCTAGTTAATGGGGAAGATGACAAGATTGACTGCTGGATGGAGCTGGTGGCCAGGTTTGAGGGTGATAGTTTTCATCTAAGATCTCAGTCTCCCTTTTGTTTTTAACCTCTTCTTTTCCAACAGAAATTCGACGCACAGTATATAAATTCATCAGCTATGGACTCTCCTTCAACATGTATATGTTCCACGGCGGAACCAACTTTGGTTTTATAAATGGCGGCCGCCATGAAAAGCATCACATCGGTGTTGTGACTAGCTATGGCAAGTGGTGACAGTGTGGCCACTCCCCTGGGCTGGGTGGTCCTATGGCTTTGGGGATGGGGCAGACTCCAAAATCATGCTCTCATATCACGAGATCCTAACAAGCAATCTCTTATGAGCACCGAGGATTTTCATCTGCTTTCCTTTATTCCTTAACATTCACGCAGCCCAGCCAGCTGCCATTCTTGCAGGCTGGCTTCTGAGTGCTAAATGTGCTGCTTCTGTCTTGTGCGCTGATCCCAGTGCTCTCAGGTCTAGCTCAGCAAGACTAGGATCCTGGGTTGAAGGGACGGGAGTGTCTGTGAGAAAGCGAAAGAGCAGGTTTCCGGATGGGATTTGGGGAAGGTTTCCAGGTTTACATGAATATCGCAGCTAGAGACAGAGGATGTGTCATCTTCTCTTCTGTCTCATCTTTGGTGGATCTGGGTTTCCACACATCCCCATGCTTGGAGCAGGGCCTGCCGTGGCGGACTGCGTGTCCCAAACAGGAACCTCTGTCTTGTAGACTATGATGCTGTGCTGTCTGAGGCTGGCGATTACACAGACAAGTATTTCAAGCTTCGGAAACTCTTTGCATCTGGTTCAGGTACTTACCACCTTAGTAGGGGGATGGCATTCTTATCGCTATCCATAATTTGTGGAGGAGGGAAAAAAGGCAAAAGTCTTTTTTGGGGGGTGGGGGAGGGGAGATTGCATCTAATGAAGCTCTTGAGAGCAAGGACAATCTAACCCTCAGCTTCCAGGTTTCCCACTTAAAAGCTAGATGGGTCGTATGTCCATTTAGAAACCTTTAACCTTCTTTACTGAAATAAAAATTATGACGGTGGTGTGTTATGTGATGATGAAGAGCTATCTCTTATTTGCAAAACGTTAGTATTGTGTGGGACCTAGTAACCACATATGCAGAAAGATGACTTATTATTTTAACTTTAATCAAATGCATCCATTTTGCTGCTTAGTGAGGGCTATAACAGAGCCAGCATTGCCTGATGGAGCAGGGAGCTCTTCTTGGTCTGTTTCCACCAGGTTCACATGCTTACTATGTGTTTACTAGGTATGTTGTCGACAAGGAATTAATGCTTCCTAGATATGTGTCTCTACCGGATCAGTATGCAAAATGGATGCAAAATGGCCCTTATTATCTCTCTTGGAGAAGCACACCTATATCCTAGGATAAAACTCGGTTTTTTTTTGTTGTTGTTGTTGTTCTGTTCTGTTCTGTTCTGTTCTGTTCTGTTCTGTTCTGTTCTGTTCTGTTCTGTTTTGTTTTCTGTCTTTGGAAGCAATGGTCACAGAGAGTCATGGGAATGCTTAGAGAGAGGAATGATCAATTTAGCCACTGAGCCCTGTGCTCCAATGCCATTCTCATTGCAGCACGCTCTCTGCCTCCATTGCCTCTTCTTGTTCCCAAGACCGTCTATCCCTCTGTGAATCTCTCATTCTACCTGCCACTGTTTGATATCCTCCCGTACTTAAATAAGGTGAGTACGGCTTGGGCGCCAGCGATGGGGCGGACGGTGAGACCACGGAGAAGCAGGGGAGACGCATGTGGGCCCCAGCTCATCAGGGAACCTTTCTAACGGGGGAATTTGAAAGTTACTCCTTGGTTTTGTATCTACACCTGGAATGATTGGTCAGGAACCACCTGTTGCTTTGGAGAAAGATCTCGGAGAAGGATTAGCAACAAGAATGAGAAAGCGGACGCTGCAGGGTAGCCTATCTTAGAGGATCCTACTTACAGCTTAGATGGACTCACTTACTGAATGCTATTATAGGACCCACAATGGAGAGTCGCTGACTAAGGACCCATGAAAGTAATATTCTTCATTAACCGTTAGTTGGGCTTTATTTTTAAATTATGCCTTTCTCTCCCTCTAAATGATAAACCTGTCCTAATTGTAAAGCCAATATAATTCAAGACAAAACTCTTGAATTATATTGGCTTGACTTCCACTGTTGCTATTTTAGACAAGAAGCAGTGACAGCAAATTGTCCACATAACTAAATGTTTGCTGAGTTCAAAATCCTTTTGTCTTCAGTTATTTGCAATACATTTGTTTGTTCTGCTGATTAGTTTTTATGATTATAGCGGTTGTGTGGTCTTCCCAATGCCATATTACTCCAAATTTCTTGGACAGTGAATCTATTACCATAGAAGTGTTGTCATGGCATATATTTGTAATTGTTTTCATTCAAGAAATCTTTGAGGACCATTGTGTGGTCCAACAAACAGTGATGAGAGTCTTAGGAGAAGGATCATGGTTTCTCCTCATTTTGTCTTCTGTTCCTGCCCTGTCTCTATCATAGCCTATCATATTACACACTCCAGTCACCATGGAGAATCTTCCAATAAACAATGGCAGTGGTCAGTCATTTGGATTGGTCCTTTATGAGACTTCCATCTGTTTTGGAGGCCGTCTCTTTGCTTCAGTTCATGATTCAGCACAGGTAGGCAACAGCGTGCATCTCTGGTGGTGTGTAGCCTTCCTCCACTGCTGAGGAGTGTAGTTACAGATTCGCTTCACTATATGCTAATATTTATTTTACCATTATGGTAGAATCATAGGAAGCAAAGAATCAAATCAAATAGACTTTAATTGTTCGTTTTGCTGTAAGTTAGTCTACTGGGGGGAGGGTCCTGTTCAACTTCTAGTTGTCTGAGCACGGAAGTTAGTACCTTTCTTTCTCTTCCACCTTCTACCTAAATCTCTGTTCTTCAGGTAAGTCTATTGATCAATCTGATGCTGACTCTATTTTTGTAGGTGTTTTTGAATGACAAAAGTATAGGAATTCTGGATGAGAATAATGAGTTTCTGCAAATTCCTGAAATCCAGGTAAGTAATCCCACAGCCCAGGAGATACTGTTGATTGTCCCTTCACAGGCAGTGTTATGCGGGGCTTGCCTACCACTTTCTCCTACTATGTTATTTCTTCTCACATAGAATTTGTAGTGGAAAGTATGTAGGGCCATAATCTTAAGGCATTTTCTAAGCTTTTTAGTGAGAGTAGAAGTTAGGCCCAAGTCAACACCTGGCTCCTGTTTGGATCAAAAGCAGAATGAAAGGTTGTTTTTGCCCATCCTAACAGGGCCAGCAAAAAAGAAGATTAAGATACAAGAAGAGTAGATTAAGTATGGGATATGAGCCAGGGTCTGTTTCTCTCTGTGTGTCTCTCTGCCTTTCTCAGTGTCTGTGTCTGTGTCTGTGTCTGTGTCTGTGTCTGTGTCTGTGTCTGTGTCTGTGTCTGTGTCTGTCTGTCTGTCTGTCTGTCTCTGTGWGGGGCAGGGTGGAGGGGTGTGAATTGGGAACTGTTGGTCTCTAACCTCCTTTACCCAGTTTCTTAGGACTTGGAAAAAAGAACATGCTCTTGAATATGAGGTCTTGATGGCTATTTTGTTTCTACTAATTTGTTCCCCCTAAGCAGGGTTGTCAGCTTCTGAGGATCCTGGTTGAGAACCAAGGTCGAATCAATTACTCATGGAGAATTCAAAATGAGCAGAAAGGTAGGTTTTGGTCTTGAGAAAGAATGTAACTTCTCTTCTTTTACTTGAAGCTTATAGCTATGGATGTTTAGGGGTTAAACATGCATTAAAAGTGGGCAATTTCATCCCAAGAGCAGTGATGTTACTTTGTACCCCTTCCTTTGATCTGGAGGAGGAAAGTAGAATAGTTRTGTTGGATGCCAGTTTATCTTAGATCAGGACTCAGTCTTTTTCGGGGAAAAAAAAATCCCTACCCTAAGTGGGGAAAGCTTTTAGTCCTGTGAAAGCATACAAGAAAACTCAAACAATAGGTCAGTTTAGTATTTGCTCTCTTGGCTGTATTCCTTGAAAGGAAGCATATATAGGCTATATTTCTCTGTCCCAATCTTTGGAGAATATCCAGCCCTTATTGCTAGACTTCTCTGCTTCCCATCCACAGGGTTAAGTAAAGTTGTTAGCATCAATGGCATTTTGCTGAAGAATTTCACCATCTATTCTCTGGACATGAAGATGAGTTTCTTCAAGAGGTATGCTCTTCCCGACCCACAAAGCATACCAAGAATCTGAGAAGTTATGAATTCTTCCTTTGGTGGTGCAAAGCCCAAGATTCAGATACCTGAAGGGGTCTATCCAATTATCTGATGTTTTACTCCAGCACTAGAACAGAATAGGTATCCTGATTGCTATGGTAATACTGCCAGCTCAGTATGTCAAATGGAGTCCTGATCTCTGTGAGAAAAGACAGGGTCAGTTTGGGAGGAGCGCTGGGAAGAGTTTTCCTCAGCCTCATTTTCTGGTCATGCCTCCAGGCTCCGCTCCGCATCCTGGAGGCTTGCTCCAGAGACTTATCAAGGCCCTGCCTTCTACTGGGGAATCTTGAATGTTGGCTCTTCTCCCACGGACACCTTCCTGCACCTACCAGTAAGCAAGCCTCCTCTTCTCTGATGTTCTAAACATGTATTTTCTTTTTAATATTTAGTTTATTTTAAAAGAATTTGTATGCATGTGTGTTTATATGAATACCTGTGGATGTGTGTGGCCTCTCCTGGAGGCTGGGAGAGGAAGTCGGATGCTATGGAGCTAGACTGAGAAGCACTTGTGAGCTGCCTGGTACAGGAACTGGTAATTAGTACCGGTCTTCTACAAGAGCAGCATGTGTTCTTAACCACTCCTATGTGGCTCTAGTTCCACACATATCCTTTGAAAGACTCTAGGATGTTGTAGAAGAGGTAGCAGAAAGAATTCAAGAGCCAGAGGCATAGAGGACTACAAGGAACCCATGTCTCTGGGTGCATCAGAGCAGGTGAACATGTGAACCAATCCTAGCATGGTGAGGGGGCTTGGCCATGACCTCTTGTTGAGGAGCCTCTGGTAATTATTAGCTATTGAGAGTTGTTGATAATTCTACCATAATCCAGTGGAAGAAGGTATGTCCACAGATAGTGGGGAGGCACAAATTGGCACTGATATAGAAGAAAAACAAAGTTTAATGGAAGGGAGGTAGTTAAGAAGGGAGAGGGAAGGGAGGTTGAATGTGGCCAAAATGTATACAAAATTCTCAGAGAATATATATATGAATAAAATATAATAAAATAAATATATACATATATAATGAAAATAAAAATATGTAAAATAACCTAAAGCAAATAAAGCTTAAGTAAGACTGTGATATACCTGGAGGAGGATTCACCTTTCTCTTCTCTTCCCTACTTCTAATAAACTGTATGAACTTTCTCAGTCATCCTAATTTAACATTATGTATAAGGTATATGAGACTATACTGAAAAATTCAAATGGTTATAACAGCTACAGAGCAAATGGCAGACTCTCTCTAAAATTTTATCACATTCCACTTCATACCTGTGTTTGTCAAAACTATTTATATTTAAAATGTGCCTAAACACAATTAGCAAATCAAAATATTCCCAAGAAGAAGGAAGGAGAGGACCCTGGTCCTGAAAAGACTGGATCCAGTTTGTAGGAGAGTATCAGAACAGAGAAATGGTGGGGGAGGGTGATTGGGGAATGGGTGGAGGGAAGAGGACTTATGGGACATATGGTGAGGGGGGAACTGGGAAAGGGGAAAGCATTCGGAATGTAAACAAAGAATATAGAAAAAAAGAAATACATTGGAAAAAATGTGCCTAAATATGCAACACATAAAATTTCTTCTTGATTAGTTTTCTTTTTTTATTAGGTATATTCTTTATTTACACTTCAAATGTTGTCCCCTTTCCTGGTTCCCCCCTCCCCTGAAAATCCTGTAAGCCATCTCCCCTTCCCCAATCAACCCTCCCCCGCTTCCCTGTCCTGGTATTTCTCTACACTGTGGTATCAAGTCTTTGTAGGACCAAGGGTCACTCCCCCATTTGATGTCCAACAAGTTCATCCTCTCTTGCTGATATGTCTGAGGTCATGGGTATCTCAAAGTATATTCTTTGGTAGATGGTTTTGTCCCTGGGAGCTCTGGGAGTACTTGGTGACTCATATTGTTGTTCCTCCTATGGCGCTGCAAACCCCTTCAGCTCCTTTGGTCCTTTGTCTATCTCATCCATTGGGGACCCTATGCTCAGTTCAATGGCTGGCTGAGAGTTTCTCCCTCTGTTTTTGTCATGCACTAGCTGAGCCTCCCAGG
>BDUI01010933.1:3073-15345 GCA_002335545.1 Apodemus speciosus
TCAGGTGGAGGGGCTGGCTACACAAAAAGACTATGCCTCTCTGTCCTGGCATACCCAGTTCTACCTCGCTTAATAATGCTCAAACTGCCACAATTAGCTTTATATCAATTATGTACATCACACATTTGCACATTACAGTGGTTACCACTCTACGTAGGGCACATATCTGTCAGTCCTGTGGGTAATCTCTTCTATCTATGCTTCATGACACCTGGTGACTGTGAAGACATCTCCCCCTTCATGTACTGATTTGCATGGGGACAAGTGCAGATCTGTGTGTCTTCTGTCCACTCCTACAGTGCAGCAGAGGTGCAGAGGTCTGGTCTGGGAGCATCTTTCCCCACCTCCACTACAGCCATAGCAGTTGTCAGGTCTCAAGAAGACTATTTTCAATAGTGAGTAAGAACTCTTTCTGAGAATGCATAAAGAATTGGGATTTGGTTTCCAAAATCATTTACAAAGACAAATGTTGTTGTACATGCATGTACAGAGTGTTTGGGCAAATTGGAATCACTGGAGATTATTTGGTGTCCCCAAGCTACTGATGCATTGCAATACCCAAGTGATGAGAGCAAKTATGATAGGGAAGGGCAACAAGTATCCTCCTCTGGCATGCATGCATGTCCTTGCACACATTTGTGAACATAAATGGATAAATAAATACTAATATAGTCTAATTATCAGGTATAAGATATTTGTTCAGGAACTTGATTGGATACTGGTTTTTGTCTAAATTCCACACATTTTGAAATCAGATTTCTGAGGAATAGACACTATGAAGAATAACTGAAAGAATTCATGAAATGAATATATAGAAAACCCAATTTATTGACATGGAGTATAGAAAAATCTCATGATTGTAAACACAAATGTAAAGAAACGCTAGCTGGTATGACAGTTAAC
This sequence comes from Apodemus speciosus, assembly GCA_002335545.1. Taxonomy (NCBI): domain Eukaryota; kingdom Metazoa; phylum Chordata; class Mammalia; order Rodentia; family Muridae; genus Apodemus; species Apodemus speciosus. The sequence continues at coordinate 3,977 of BDUI01010933.1, forward strand.
AAATTTATAGGAGATGGCTTCTTCAAAGGAGACCATGACTTGTCTCGTTACAAGTATTTCTCTAAGTGACTCATATCACCTGTGATTTTTGCACTACTTAAAAGAACATTGAATCCAATAAGAACTCTAATTCTCTGTATTAACAACTCAAGACAATATTATACTAGGTGGCACTTCTTGATCTTATATTTTCACTTTGAAACAGGCAAAATCCACAATTGTTTCTGGATTYGAGGCTTAATTTTCTGTAGTATAATTAGTGGTTCATATTGGGATTTTTCTGCTAGATCCCAAAAATGGAATTTTTTTGTACTACTCCTAGTTTTACTTTTCCAAATCACATACACAATAAATCAACTTCCGCAGTAATTGGATTGTTTTGAATGCCTGGAAGGCAACCAACAAATGTGATAATCAGCATTTACTGATTTAGACATGTCTAGAGCATTGGTAGCCAACAAGTGATGGAGAAACAAAACACTATTAGCATCGACTTTCCCATGAGCTTCTTCTCAAGGTACAAGCTTGCTCCCTGGAATATACAGGAGAAATCATCTCACAACTATAAAAGAATCAACCAAATACCTCCACTGTCAGAAAATTTTTGTGTTCTYRTTATTTATGATGGAGGTGAAAACTGACAGGGATTTCCAAATATATTAGTCATGCTGTACTTTGTCCTCTTATCTCAGAAGTGGGATCAGACAATTCAGAATAATCATGTGTTTTTCAATAATTGTCTGTTATTTTTTCCTTTTTACCTTTTTTTTGTTTTATTGGATATTTTTTAATTTACATTTCAAATGTTCCATTTCCAGGTCTCCCCTCAAGAAACCCCCTATCTAATACCCCTTCCACTTGCCCCTTATATAAACTTGAGTAGAGTTCTTCTAAAATCCTGGGAGTCACCAAGAACAGTAATACTGTGAATTCTGATTATCAAGATAATACATGTGCTCATTTCTATGGAAGGAAAAATGACTGGGTCTTAGACAGAAACAAATCAAAAATATTTTCCATTATCAGTTAGGAACAGACTGACCCTAGGATTCTGCTAAGTAAGATTTGGGTTAAATGTCTGAAAATTCTCAGGTTCCTCAATTTTTATTTTTGTTCCAATTTAGAAATCAGGGCCTTATCATCCTTGGGGCTAGAAATGTCTTTCTGGAATAAGAATCCTCTATGTCAGTGATATATATCTGTTACCTCTGTCTCTATCAATATTTTTTCTGTTTATCCCTGATGAAACAGCAACATCAATCTGTTAAAAAGAAGAAGAAGAAAAGAAGGAATGGAAATGTAATTTTGATATAAAAGTAGGAAAATGGGGCAGGGGAGTTGGAAAATACTGCCTGTCTGAATTTTCATGTCTATTGCTCTGTGAACTCACAGAAAATCCTGTATTAGTCATGCAGAGCCATTGGCAGAAATTCTCATGAGACAACTTGACACAGCTCTAGGTTTAATGAGRCTTTGTGACAAAGTTCCAGCTTTGAGAAATGAGTTTTCTGGCTCTTGCTGTATTATCTATAAAACTGTTTCTGTTGTTCAGCATTTTTCATTTGTCTTTGTTAATACCAAAAGCCTTGGTGTTCTGGGATGGTCTGGGGGAGAGATAAAGAACAAGAAAAATCACCCGGATATAAAAGAAAAGCCTAGTTAATAAAATCAGCAGATTGTCTTTATCTTGACCCCAAGAATCTGGGATGGAGGTCCAAATTATAGAGATGTAGAAAACCCACAAATAAAACTTGGAAAATTTCCTCTTTTCYCTCCAGTGACAATATCAATCTAAGTAAGTTTATAAATAGAAACAATATCCAAAAGAGTTTAGGAAGCCAAGAATCAAAGAACCTAGGCTATGCATTAGAATTCCTATTGCACTGTAATGAATTGAAACTATATTTACAGTAACTTTGTAGAGTTTAAATGTTATACTCTTCTCACACATGATGGTGAAATGAATATAAAGATTATGTTAAAGTGACATATATAAGAAATACAAAATGAAATAAGAGATAACAAGGCTTGAAATAGGATATAATTCAGCTTATTAAGTTTTTGGGTTGCTTGTTATAATCACATGTAAAAGATTAATTTTCCAGACTTAATATTGTCTTGTATCTGTAACTACAAGGTTCTGATAAGGAGGAAAACAAATTCACTGGTCTCTGCTTAGCTAACCTCTAAGACAGCACAGGAGATGGGATTATTGAACCATACAATATAATCTTTAAAAGAGTTTTCTTTCATTCTCCTTGAATAATTATGTCTTACTAATTCTGCAAAGACAAATAAATGATTTAACTGCTGCTGTATGAAATATAAATTAACCTTGTAGACCTTTGGAAACATTGTTTTCTCCTCCAGGTGCAAACACAGATTAAAATATTCTCAGTGGCTCAGAGAATATTCAAGCTTCTGTCCAGTGCAATTTGTCTCCTTATCACTTGCTATATTTGTCCTCTTYGGACCCTATCTGTTTTGAATTTTGGTTTCTAGCATAAACCCTATGCAAAAATCAAGAGAAATAAAAATTTGAGCCCAGAAAGTCTAGGTAAATGGAGATTCTGTTACATGCTTTGAGAATATTTCCAGGGGAGGAAAGTAGTACAGACATAAATATTTCTTGGTGTCTACAACACTGTTCCTAGGATGCTAATATACCACTTAATGACCACATATATATGTACATATGATCAGAACTAATTGAACTCAAATGATTTAAAAAAACAAATAGCTGATAGTTAGGAAGATAGATAGATAGATAGATAGATAGATAGATAGATAGATAGATAGATAGATAGATAGATATTTGGGGGGAGCCACAATGTTTTGTTTCCATAGGCATCTAGAATCTAGCATATGCCATGATTCTGGGGAAATCCAAATTTCTACTGAAACAGGAAATAGAAGAAGGAAATGAGGCATGTTATAATAATTAACTGATTGCTTGAGCTTTGTTTTAACCTTTGAGACATGAGTCTTTATGATATTCTACGGRCCAAACTATTTCATTTCAGGTAAAATCACAAGAGGGAGGTAAAATGTAAATCATTTTCAAGGCTATAAAAAAGAAATTTAGAATTTAGTGCTTGGCCACAAGCCCTGACACTATTTTTTTGAATAGTGCCTAAATCTTTATTTTTCATAGCCTACTTTTTTTCAAATTAGACAGTTTTACACAAAAATGACAAAAAATGGAACTTAAATTACCAATAGTTTACATGTAAGCTTGATTCCAGTCTTAGTGAAAAGTAGAACAGAAACTGAAACCCTCAGTTTCTACTTGTTACACTGCTGTTCTGTGACTTGCAGCTGTTAGTGCTCCTGTAATCTGTGATTGTCTGTTGCTTTGCGTGTAATAGGCTACAAAGCACACAAACCCCCTACAGCTCACTGAAGGGGACACAAAGACAGGTATGTACCATCACCTGCTGTGACACACTGGAGCAGCTTTTCAATATCAACTCTAGAAAACCTAATACAGCAATATAAGACTTCTTTTTCYTTCTTTCCTTCTTTTTGTATTTTTTCTTTCATGTTTTGCCACCCACTAGTGGCAACCGGTGATGCAATGACAGGAGGTATTCATAGAGAYATCATAAAACTGAGTATGAGAGAGGAATCACTTGAAATTAATGTCTGGAGAAGTGGGGCCAGATTTCTTGTCTGTATTTCCATATGAAAATTAAGCATCATCACACAGTTTTACAAATTAAAAATATCACTTGTGACTGTGCTATCTCTGATTCTATACATTRAGACACTGAAAAGAATGAGTAAATATGAAAAATAGATTATGAAACCACATATCACAATTGTTCTATGTGACATAGCAAGACTCTGCATGCATCCTCAACAGCTTCCTTTTTGGATAACTTTATTTTTTTTCTGAGTTGAAATCCTCAAAGTTTTCAAGAAGTCTCTGTTTTGAGATTATACAGCTATTTGACATATCACCATTGCTTCCTGAAAATGACTGCTATAAAAATCCCATCTAAGCATGGCTTTAGTTCCTGATGCCAGGCTGTCACTGGCTAAGTAGTAAAGACAGTGTGCTGACCTCATGCTTCTGCATGTCTGCCCTTGCATGTGGCCACTGAGCATTACACTTCCAGCCTGCAGACAGAAATTACCTAGAGCTGGCTCTGCCGCACAGGTTTCATGCTGCAATGTTCAGCCTTGGGGAAAGGACTTCCCATTAAAAAATCAAAGATCCTCTGTGAGAGCACCCTTGGGGATGATGGATGCTGACCATAATTTGACCCATATTTCCACAAAATGTGTTGTGAAGGACCTAAGGTCTCAGGCTTGCCTTTCCAGATAGATGGTATCTGCTATTGTGGGTTCAAGAGGCCCGTTGTTTTCTTCTTTTTCTCAATGATCTTCCATCTATAAGGAAAGTGATCACAAGTTTTTGACACTATTAATGATCCCATATTTTGCTTGTAGATAAAAGCCTAGCATGGCTGTCCTACGAGAGGCTCTACCAGCAGCTGACTGAGACATATRCATCTACTTACAGAAAACCACTGGGCTGAGGCAGAAGACACTTATGGAAGCGTTAGGGGAAGGATAAAAGGGGATTAAAGGGATTGCAACCCCATAAGAAGAACAAAAGTATCAACTAAATCATACTCCTCAGAGATCCCAGAGACTAAGCTACCAACTAATGAGCAGACATGAGTTTGTCACTGGCCCCCAATACATATGATGGAGCACTGGACTGCCTTGGTTTGGCTCAGTGCGAATGATGCTCCTATTCCTGGAGATACTTGATGCCATGGGGAAGGGGGGTGTTGCTGGGAGTTTAGGGTGTAGTGGGTRGGTGTGGCAGCACCCTCTCAGAYCCAAAGGGCAGCAGGGATGAGATTAAAGTCTCAGGGATAGAGGATTGGGAAGGATGGCAATACTTGGAATATAAATAAATAAAATAATTTGATTAAAGAAAGATAATAAATATTAAATTGGCATTGCACAATTTGCTATTGTTTGTTGTTTATACATCTCAGATTAAAAATTAGGTAAGGCGGTCACAAAGGAAGAAGTACTTCTTCAACACATGGATTTTAAAAACACAATGATAAGTATAAGAAACAAGTCACAAACTACTATATATTATTATTCCATTTATGTAGAGAAATACCCAGAACAGAAAAAAATCTACATACAAATAGTAATTGGATTACAAGAAATGTAAAATCAGGGGGAGGCATGATGGCTCATGGTTAGAGGGTTCTCTTGGGGGTGATAAGAGTGTCTAAAGTTGCTCATGGTGATGAGTGTTTAAGTCTGAATATACCATATTGAATTACACACCTCAAATGAATAAGGACTGTTTATGTGAAGTTAATAAAACTATTACAAACTAAAACAAAAATAAAAACAAACAAAAAAGAAAATAGGGTTTATGTTAAGCTCCTTGCAGACAGAGATTTCTGTACATTTCCAGCATCTGAAATTCAGAGCTTATTCTTTTACAAGTAGGGCAGGGGGCTGGATACTTTTAGTACAGTTAGAGTGTTCTGTGCATAGAATGTGGTAGGTGGATATAACCAGAGCCAGGGAATAGCCAGTTGTATGCCTTGAGTGGCTTTGAGCTATGACAATTCTTCACAATGTGCTAACTCAAGGCAATGTAATAAGCAGCAAATATCTGTTCTCTTTCGGAAACTTTCCCATATGTGAATCAAGCCCATTGAAGATAATGCACAACTCCAAGAATCACAAAAAAAAAAAAATCCTGTCATATCTTAAAGCAAGATCAGTGGTTTCCGAGACACACAAAATTTCTTGCACAGGAGAGAGGATTTTGTATCTCAGACCTTTAATGCTGTGAATCAAACAAACTATTTCTATATTCAATTGACTCTGCCTCCTGTAGATTTAAGGAACAGTCTTCTTTCTCTTGAGCATCCCATAGTCAGACTAGAGTTATACTGAGAACCAGTTGAGACAAAGACTATAGCCTGGAATTTGACTGATAAAAACTTTCACTACAGGTATTTTTTTTGGCTCTCCTAGTATTGAATTAGAGGAGATTTTGCATTCAAAATGAATGAATAATAAAACATTCATGAAAGAGATCTCAAATAGGAAGAGAAAGCAAAGCTTGGTGATTACAATTTGAACTGCTGATTTATCTATCTCTCCCGCACCCTGAACAAATACAAAGTAGTAGAAAGGAAAAAACTGCTGTTTATCTTTAGCTCTCTTTTTAATTAACAGTAGTGCAAAAAAAGTCATTAGATCTGATTGCTGATCATGTATCTGGAGTCTGAAAGTCAGTAGATCTAGGATATCTATTGGAAAGACTCAATTTCTATATGTAAATTCTTGATTGTGACTCTGGGCAGCCAAGTGAAACTTGCTTTTGATTATTTGTAATATAATCATGCAATTTTCTACAAGTTCTGTGATTATAAGAATATCCCTATGTTATATAATGAGAAACAAATAATTTAAGATATTTATTTAAGATAATAAATTATATATATACACACATATATATATATATATATACATATAATGCACTTTTTCAACAATCCATTTGTATGTATGCAGTTTCATTCACACACGTGTGCATCCTTTGGACCCCTTATACCATTTTTGACTTTTTTGTGTTTGAAAACATATAGCCACTTCCATATGCTTGAATATCTACTGCCACAACACTAGTATCATTATTCAATCTTACCTCATAAACTTTCTCACTTTTTAATAATAACTGTTATTTAAGTTATCTTTGACTACATGGACATGAGACCATTGATATCCACAAACTTTAGAGTACTAGGTACATATTCAGCTGTATTGATCAAACTTCATCCCAGCGATGGATATAAGGAGTCAACAGAATAAATTAGCACACACAGGCCAAGCACAGGTTCATAACTGACAGAAATCCCAGTACTAAGACAGGAAAGTAGACACAAACTACCATCCTCAACCAAGAAAATATTTGTAGTGATACTTGCTATGTACAAAGGGGAGATTCATTTACTAATGGAGTGTTGTTGGTTATATCAATCCCATTCCAGGACAGGACTCAAAGATTGGAACACCAAAAATGTATCCATTTTTGTTTAACTGTTATTTTGTGGATATTTGATTCATTTTATTTTTGTACAATTTTGTGTTGTTGGTTCTTTAATTTAGTAATTTTTTTGTTTTGTTTTTCTTGTTTAAAGACATGAGACAGACACAGAGATAGTTACCTTGTAAACAAGCAAGTGGGGATACAATTTTATTGGCAGGGAAACAGGAATATCTGGGAGTAGATGAAAAAGTGGAAAGAGAGCAATTAAAATGTATGAAAAACATCAAATAACAATACAAAWTTAATTTATACACTAAAATTACAATCCAAACCACCCAAGATATAGAAAAAATTATACTATTATATTGTAAATATGACCTAAATATGTAGAAATAGCTTAACATATATAAAGAGCTCATTTAAATTACTACATTAATACAAGTAATGACAAAGGACWATAGGATCCTTTTAATGTTCAGTAAAAATAAGTAAAACTCTTTGAAAATCTCTAGCCACTTTCACAATTTGAAAAAATATTCAAATACTAGTTATAAAAATTAAATTCCATAAACATAAGTGGAAACTAATATATACAAGTCCTAAAATCCTCAGTATATCTGCTCTTTTAAAACTCATCTGATAAACATTGTTGCCACTTACATCTGACATTGTTGCAGACACTGTATTCAGGGTAGTCATAAGGTAAAGCAAAAACTAGGCATTTTTTTCTTACAAATCAGATAATATACATGTTTCATAAAGCATACTCTGACATAAGTAAGACACTAGACAAAACTAACTGGTTGGAATTGGGGCTGGAGTCAAATGAGGAATAGGAGAAGAGAGGAGAATCTAAATGAAATGGAGAAACAGCTAGGGTGAGGAGAGTTGATTGTGGAAATTAATACAGTAAGAATAGCTAAAAAATAACAGGGCACTAGAGGTGGGCTGGAGGGGTAGTTGGGAAACATAATATATGCGTGGTGTGTGTGTGTGTGTGTGTGTGTGTGTGTGYGTGTGTGTGTGTGTGTCCAGTAGTTCCTCAGAAAACTGGACATAGTAATACCTGAGGACCCAGCTATACCACTCCTGGCCATATACCCAAAAGATGCCTCAACAGATAAAAAAGACACACGCCCCTCTGCATTCATACCAGCCTTATTTATAATAGCCAGAAGCTGGAACAAACCCAAAAGTCCTTCAACAGAGGAAAGGGTACAGAGAATATGGTACATTTGTACAATGGAATACTACTCAGACAAATGGAAGGAACTAGAAAATATCATCCTGTGTGTTGTAACCCATTCACAAAAGAACACACATGGTATTCATTCACTGATAAGTGGATATTAGCGAAAAAGCTCAGAATACTCACAATAAAATTCACAGACCATATGAAGCTCAAGGAGAAGGAAGACTAATGTGTGGGTGCTTCAGCAATTCTTAGAAGATGAATCAAAATACTCACAGTAGCAAGTACAGAGACAAAGAGTGGAGGAGCTACTGAAGGAAAGGCCCTCTAGAGACTGCCCCACCTAGGGAACCACCCCATATACAGTACCCAGACAATATTGTGGATGCGAAGAAGTGCAGGACGACAGGAGGCTGTTATAGCTGTCTTCTGAGAGGATATGCCAGAGACTGATAAAAACAACAAAACAAACAAACAAACAAAAAATTGTGGATCTTTGTAATTTTGGAGGCAGCTCAAACTACATATGGAGTGCTATGTCCTAGGCAACATAGTAGTACTTTTCTAAATATGTTTAATTACATATCATGTGTGGARTTTTATGTGTATATACTTGTTCATGTGTTCATGGTTGTAAGGTGTGAACACAGGTAAATAGTGGATAAAGGTCAAGATTACATGTTTTTCTCATCTAACCTCCCACACATATTGTGAGACAGAGTCTAACGTTAAACTCAAATCAATATAAACTTAGAAGAGTAAATTTAAAAGACTACCTAGCCCATGCTGGGATTAAAGATATACAGTCTCCTGTTGATTTTTTTTGATTAATTATACATATGAAGATTCAAAGGACTTCAACTCAAGTGTTTCTGTTCAATGAATGAATATTATAGAATAGGTCATAGCCTAGTTATATGAAATATAAAACTAATGTAAATGTAAGAAAAAAGTCATACCTACATGAGAAAATCTTTGAGAACATATATATATATATATATATATATATATATATATATATACATATATATATACACATATATATATATATATATATATATATATATATATATATATATATATACACATATATATATATATATATATATATATATATATATATAATACCAAATGTAAATTGGTTTTCCCACTCAGAGATTAAAATAATTAATTCAAAATGGTTCCCATAAAAATGAATCTAAACTCATAAGAAATTTTCAAATAAACTAATATCTTGTAAGCTAGTCTTTCTATCCTTAAGGAAAAAACAATAGGTAATATATGTAGCCACATAAGTAATGATTGAAACTTATATTCCATTTAGCAAAATTTAGCCATTTTAAAATAGGAATTATACACTACAAAGATTAGTATGGGCCAATTAAAAAGCTCAATTTTGTTTGACTTCATTTACTTAAGAGAGGAAGGCCTAGGGAGGAAATCCTAAACACAGGAGTAGTCAGTTTTCATATAACCAACAGGAGATGTGGTACAATTAGCACTATTGTTTCTCCATATTTTTAGGCTGCTTCAGGTTTGTTCATTCTCTCTGTAGTGCATTATTCATCCAGGTAGCAATTGAAATAACTACTAAAAATATGATTGTCAAAGAAAACTAGTAACAATTTTAATAATGATAGAAAACTATGAGCCTACTGTTACTGAGTGTAGAAATCTGAAAGAATAAAATAACAGATTTTAAAAGTATACAAATTAGAAGAAGAAAGTACCACCCTATCTATGTGAAATGCAAACAGACTGTAAATGTAAAAAAAAGAAGTGTTATACCTACACAAGTACTTCTTTGAATACACATTTCTCCAAATAAGCTATGCAAGGATACAAATAAACAAAAAAGACATATCAACACATTGAGCCTTATGAAAGCATAAGTCTAAAGAGTCTAAACACAGACTGCATGAATCTAAGAGACATACTGCTAAATGGAGAAAAAATTCAAATGAACAATAGATCAATGAAGGTAAAATTAGTAATTTAATTTACTATAGGTACTGAATATGGTATTTACCAGACTATGAAGGCATTCTAATATCTTTCACTTATTTTACTAGAATTTCATGTTTGATTACTATATTTACCAACATTACTACTCCATCAAGCTCTTCCTATAAATGTAGACATAGTCACTCATTATTTCTTCTTCTCTTGGAATTCCTGGTCCTCCTGCTCTTCTTGCTCTACCTGCTTCTCCTACTCCTCCTAATCCTCCTGCTTCATATCCTTCTCTTCCTCTGATGTAGCTATAATTTAAGTGTGATATATAGTTGATCAGAATACAAGATCTTAGAACCTCAAATATTTAGTCATGCAACCATTACTACTGTTTCTGTTCAGGATTTTAGATCGAGATCTTTTAAGAAATTTCCTATATCATGTCTCCCTTTAGGCACATATATTAGTTTATATAGTTGACTGCATGGTGTGTTCACTAGAAGGCAATATAATTTTCTTTTAGAAAATGCAACTATAATTCTAAAAAAAATAGAGGTATTTTAGCCAATAATATAACTTTCAATACCAAAGAAGACAGTATGTCATAACATAAACATGCAAATGGAAAATTGATAACCTGACAGGAGGTCCAGGAAGTTTTCCATAAATCCAAAACTGATTCATAATAAAAAATAATCATTATTCTCTCTTTTTGTCTCTCGGTCTCCGACTCTTTCATTCACACCTAAAAAATATATATGCTCAGGAAAATTTCCCCGGTGTCCATGTGCTCAAGGCTCTTCCCCAAGTTCTTTTCTATTAGTTTCAGTGTGACTGGTTTTATGTGGAGGGCCTTGATCCACTTGGATTTGAGCTTAGTACTAGGAGATAAGAATGAATTGATTTTAAACACTGAAGACAATCTAATTCTTTAGAACTGATATAAGTCAGGCGCTTCTGTAACACTAGTCTTTCTGTTTGGAACTATGAAGAGTTTTCCAGATTACAGAACACTGAGGCATAAGTCAGGCTGTAGAGCAAATGGGGGCAGCTCTCCAGGGTGCCTAGCCTTGTTCAGAAAACTGTAAGAMARCCCTCTACCATATTGTTAGAACAGTCACTTGGGTGGTGACAATGTCTGAAAGAAACAAATTGCAAATTGGTAGGCATTTAGACTGTTTT
>BDUI01010933.1:21546-32180 GCA_002335545.1 Apodemus speciosus
GTGTGTGTATGTGCGCACGCGTGCGCACCTGTGTGTGTGTGTGTGTGTGTGTGTGTGTGTGTATGTGTGTGTTTGTTTACTTTGAGTTTGTTTATATAGTGGATTACACTGATGGATTTCCATTTATATTACCATCCCTGTATCCATGGGATGAAGACTGGGATGATCATAGTGAATGATTGTTTTGATGTGTTCTTGGATACAGTTGGCTAGAATTTTATTGAGTATTTTTGCATAGATATTCATAAGGGAAATTGGTCTGACATTCTCTTTCTTTGTTGGATATTTGTGTGGTTTTGGTATCATAATGATGGCTTCATAGAATGAGTTGGGTACTGGTCCTTCCATTTCCATTTTTGCAGAACATTTTGATGAGTATAGGTATTAGGTCTTCAGAAAACTGGGCATGATACCACCAGAGGACCCTGTTATACCACTCCTGGTCATACATCCAGAGTATTCCCCAGCAATTAATAAGTACACATGCTCTACTATGTTCATAGAAGCCCTATTTGTGTAATAGCCATAAGCTGGAAAGAACCCAGATGTCGCTCAACAAAGGAATGGATACAGAAAATGTGGTATATTGACACAACGGAATACTACTCAGCTATTAAAATCAATGAATTCATGAAATTATTTGGCAAATGGGCGGATCTGGAAAATATCATCCTAAATGAGGCAACCCAATCACAAAAAAACACATGTACTCACTGATAAGTATATATTATTCCAGAAGCTCAGAATACCCAAGACATAATCCACATATCAAATAATGCCCAAGAAGAAGGAAGAAGAGGTCATTAGTTCTGGAAAGGCTCGATTCGACAGTGTAGGGGAAAAACAGGATAGGGAAGAGAGAAAGGGGTTTATTGGGAAAAAGGGTGAGGGAAGGGGTCTTATGGGACTGTTGAAGAGGGAAGTACCAAGATGGGGAAATAATTTGCAATGCAAATAAAGAATATATCTAATAAAACAGTTTTGAAAATAAAAAAAATCATTCTTTCATACAGGATCAAATTTTTAGAGGAAAGGACAGTTGGATCTGATTACAATAAATATTCTGTCAATCCATTTAAATAAGTTTGACTAATACACATATAATATTTGTAAAAATTGCAGTGAGTATTTTTCAAAAATTAATATATATGGCTATACTTAATATTTATATACATATATATGGGGATGATTGTGTGGTTTCTGTGTAAGAAATATTATTTTATATAGCTACTTACTCTCAAGTCTAATTATTTTAATATTCCATTTCTTATCCAGTGAATTCATCCAGATTGGTCATGATTTGACAAAGTAAAGAACAATCACATGAACTTGGAAGTTGATCCAATACTTGTAATTCTGAAGTACAGATCTCAAAATGGACCGTTATCTGCGTCTACCTTTCTGTACAGACAGATCTAATATATTTTCTGTGTGCCTTTGAACAAAAAGGCACATGGTAAGGTTTTTCCTGGTATGGCCAAGTGGTATTGTAGAAGGAAATATATTTAGTTTGTTTCATGTTTAGAATTTATATGTTTATGAGCTTATGCCACTAGAAGAAATTTTATTAATAATGAGCTCTCACTCTTTCTCTTTCCYTTTCTCTCCCTGTTCAAAAGATATGATGTAAAGTGAGGGATGAGGTTGCCATCCCACAGTCAAAACTCTGACCCATAATATTTCCTCTCTGAAATAACTGCAAGGATAAAAATGAAGAGGAACATGATGAAAAGAAGGTCCAGTGATAAGTCTCAAAATGGGTTCCAGCTCAAGGATTGGCCCTGAGGACTGACACTATTACTTATGCTATGGAGCACTCACAAAAAAGGACCTATCATGACTGCTCTTCAAAAGACCCAACAAACAGCTGAAAGAATCAGATGTAGATATTTACACCCAGCCAATGGACAGAAGCAGATGACCTCTCTGATTGATTTAGGAAAATGCTGGAAGAAGTTGAGGAGGAGAGTGTTCCTGTAGGAGGACAAGCTGTCTCAGTAAATCTGGAACCCTGAGATCTCTCAAACACTGGACCATCATCCAGGCAGCATACACCAGCTGATAGAGGTCCCCAACACATATACAGTAGAGGACTGCCAGGTCTGGGTTGAGTCAGAGATGATGCATATAAGTCTCAAGAGACTGAGATCCAGGGAGTTTAGAGATCTGGTGGGGTGAGGGCTAGGGGGTGGGGATATCCTTATATAGACAAGGTAGTGGGGAGTAGGTTGAACAGTCAGAGGTTGGACAGGGAGGGTAATGGAATAAATTCTGGAGTGTAATTAATTAATTAATTAAAAGAGTATTTAAAGAAAAAAAGAGGTCATTATAATCCCTTTAGCATATAGTGTCATTGTAAATGCCTACWTAGCATGCAAGATATCCTTATATATTGATGATCCATGGAAATACTATTATTTTTCTCCCGCGTTAGATATCACTCCTCAAGTATAGAAGGATAGGGTACTCCTTAGTGAAGATCCATGCTCTATAAGGTGGATTACTATATAGATGCTAATTACTCCAACATTTAATATGTTGTGAAATGTAATAGGCAATGAGGATAATGGTAGGTAATTGATATTGTAAATTGCAAGTATAGTTAAGCAAATATCATTGGTTAATTGTCCATACAAATGTAGACTTGTCTTACAATTACTGCTTTATCATGGATAAGTCTATGACATTCATGTTAGTTTTTAATGCCTGTCACAAATTAATAGGCAGAGGAGTTAGCTTTCTTTATTTTTTCTCCCAAGAACTCAGACTGAAAACAAATTTTTTGAATTATTCTTCTATTTTCCAAGGTACATCTCTTTCTCTATTTTTTCATTTTTTATTATTGAATATCATCGTCATTTACATTGTCAATGGTAAAAAATTTCCCAATTTCCCCCTCCCCAAAGACCCTCATCCCCTCTACCCACCCCCTGCCTCCACGTATATGCCCCTCCACCAGAAACATTCCCAACCCCCCCCCCAACTTGGCTTCCTTTTTTGGGGGTCTCTATTGAGCCTTTACCTGACCAAGGACCATTCCTCCCACTGATGCCCAGCAAGGCCTTCCTCTGCCACACTTTTGGCTGGAATCTTGTGTACCTCTTGGTTAATGGTTCAGTCCCTGGGAGTCTTGGGGCGTCTGGTTGGCCAAAATCATTGTTCTTTGCATGGGGCTGTAAACCCCTTTAGCTACTCAGGACCACCCTCCACCTCCTCCATTGGGGACCCCATGCCCAGTCCCATAGTTGGTTGCTAGCATCTGCCTCTGTACTTGTAAGGCTCTGGCAGGGCCCTTCCAGAGACAACCATGCATGCTCCTTTTGGTATATGCTTCTTGTCATACAGTCTGGGTTTGTTGACTGTTTATAGGATGAATCCCCAGGTAGGGCAGTCTCTGGGTGACCTTTACTTCAGTCTCTGCTCACACATATAACTATAATCTTAATGGACACTCTTTGTTGTGATTTGAATATGTATGGCACAGGGTTGGGTAGTCTTGTTGCAATACGGGAGATCATTAAGAGGAAGTGTGTCACTGTGGGTCTGGGCTTTCAGGTCCTTCCCATGTACAAGCTATGTTAAGTTTAGAAGGGACACTTTTTGGTCTGCCAATGGAAGACAGCCTCCTTCTGACTGCATTCAGATCAAGATAAAGAGACACTTCCACCTGGAGATTCATCACATATATAGTCACCTAACCCCAACACTATTGTGGATGCCAAGAAATCCTTGCATTTCTTGATCCTGATATGATTGTCTCCTCAGAGGTCCTGTCAGAGCCTTACAATATAGAGGCAAATGCTTGCAGCCAACCATTGGACTGAGTGCATGGTCCCCAATGAAGGAGTTAAAGAAAGGACTGAAGGAGCTGAAGGGACTTGCCTCCTCATAGGAAGAACAACAATATTGACCATCCAGATGCCACCCCCTTAGATCTCCCAGGGACTAAGCCATCATCCATGGCTCCACACATCGACACATGGCTTCACCTGCATATATAGCAGATGATTGCCTTGTAAGGCATTAAGRGGTAAGAGACCCTTGGTCCTATGAAGGCTCTATAGATGCTCCAGTGTAAGGGAATCAAGAGTGGTGAGGTGGATGTGGGATGGGTGGAGGAACAACCTCATAGAAGTGGAGGAGGAGGAATGGGACAAGGGTTTTCTGGAAGGTGAAAATTGAGATAGGGGATAACATTTGAAATAAAAATAAAGAAAATATCCAATAAAAAACATAAAAAAAGAACTTTTGGGCCTCCAGCACAATGTATGACTGGAAACAGCCATGATACCCACTATTAATATAATGGACTGAACCTATGAAACTGTAAGCCAGACACAATGCAATGTTTTCCCTTACAAGAATTGCCTTTATTATTGTACCTTTTTACAGTATCAAAACCCTAACTAAAATAGAAGTTAGTACCAGGGACTATGGTAATGCTGTGGTAGGCCTGATCATGTGTTTGTTTGGAGGATTGTAGATCTGAGGACATTGAATTTTGAAAACAATGGGATAATTTAAGTGCAGCTTAATGGGCCATTCTTATAAGAATATGGAAGATATTGGTTGTGAGGGTAATTTTAACTCTGGATAACTGACTCAACATGTTTTAGAGGAGGAATTTTAGTATGCTTCCAAGAGATCATTCTAATGCTATAT
The DNA here is from genome assembly GCA_002335545.1 of Apodemus speciosus. NCBI lineage: Eukaryota > Metazoa > Chordata > Mammalia > Rodentia > Muridae > Apodemus > Apodemus speciosus. The sequence goes on from BDUI01010933.1 coordinate 26,209, forward strand.
CAGTAAAGAATGTTGCTGCTTTCTGCCCTGGTCAAAAGATTCTGACTGAGAATAAGGTAAAGCAATTTATGTCAATTGCATTACCAGAGGATGTCTCACAAAAGCCTAGTAGGAATTTTATCCAGTGTCTCTTGCTTATGAGGATATAGTTAATCAAGCATATCAAGGGAAAATAAAAATTATGATTGAAGTTTTAAAGGAATACCAGGAAGTGGAATGATGCTAAATACTGTATTGAAGGAGGTAAACTGATTGTGGCAGTCCTGATCACAAGGCAAGATTCATTTGCAGCTGTACAAGGAAGAGTTATATCTTCTTAGGCGTTATTATGACCTGGTTATTATTTTAATTTGAATAGAAGATGTGACTGCATGTCAAATTTGAAATTGATGGATTTTGTTGGTTATTTTTCCTTGTAACTTGACTATATCTGAAATGAACTAGAATCCAGATAAGGATGGATTTCTGTAATCCAGATCTTGAGGCAGAGCGGACATAGAAAGGTTTAGGACCAGACATAGTGCTATTTGCCATTAATCCCAGAATGCAGGAGATAGGGCATAAAGTTCTATGAGTTTAAGATCAGTCGATATAGCACGTTCATGGACAGCCAAGGTTAGGTAGTGAAGGAGTTGGAAAATGGACAGTTGGTGATGATATAATAGAAAAATGGGGCAATATTCCAGCCCCAACATTCAGTAGCTTTGTCATTTGGCACTGGCTTTACAGTTAGGAGTAGAAGGGATTACAGGGGCAGTTGATGCTGATTAGGTATAGCTAAGGAATTATCTGTGACTAAGATGAGATCTGCATAACTGGGGTGAAGTCTTCTGGGAAGTTGGTACTGAGAACAGAAAGGAACTGTATTTCAGAGATAGACATTATGCTGCGAGCCAGACCTGATAAAATGTAATGATCACTCAGATGGTATAGTATTGAAGGCATGAAGGGTTCATGGAAAGCAGCTAAAGTCTTGGCATTGCTAGTGGGTAGCTATGCTCCTGAAAGTATCATGTGTTTGAACAATACTTTGTGGGTCAGGGAGTAGAATATGGTAGTTTCAATAAGATTTTCACACCTTGGGGGTGTAGCCTTGTTGAATAAGGATGTTACTGTGTGGTAGAATTTGAGAGTTTCCTTCTTGCTAGTTGGGAATGCCAGTCTTCTCATGGAGGTTTTCAGAACAAATTGTAGAACTTGCAGCACCTCCTACACCATGCTTGCTTAAACACAAGCATGATGTCCTTCTTCTTTGATGATATTGGAATATCTGAGCCTGTAAGACATCACCAACTAAATATTGTCCTTTATAAGAGTTTCCTTGGTAATATTGTCTCCTCATGACACTTGAAATATTAGCTAAGAGAATCTTTAAATTCTTACTATATCAGGGGTGTTTTTTTAGAAGTAATAATGCTAACAACATTAAAAGAGTAAATTTCTGTAAATAACATACTGAATAAAACTATGATTAAATAAATCCATTAACTTGGAAAATAATATAGGGTAAGTGAAACTATATATACTACAGGGAAAGTATGTAAAGACATGCAAATTGTGGAGTTTTCTTCAATGCGTAAAACAAAATGCAATCTTTAGAGAACTTAGAGACATTTAAGTGTTCTTTTGATGTTGTTTGTATAAAAACAAAACAGAAAAATTAGGAACTGTAATTATTCCTTTTACTTGTTTTTTTTATTACTTCATATAACTAATAATATACCTAAGTTCTTTATTCATTGACCTTTGGATGTCTGGTTAGTTCCTGTTTGAGATGTAGTCTGGTGGTTCCTTAGAAAACTTGGCATGACACTTCCCGAGGACCCTGCTATATCACTCCTCCTGTTAACTTTTGCCATCTATACTAAAGTGGACATTTCCCTGGAGCCTTCAGTTCCACTTTCATCAACATGAGACTCTTTCACCAGCATCTTTCTCCTGAAAACTATTTGCTACATATCGACTTGTGCCTTCTTAGACTTACACTTTTTGAACCTTCTTGCCCCCGACCCCCAACTTCTAGAAGCCCTTTATTCCACCAAGCCTATCCTCTATATCCTCACTGTTTCTAAATATTTTGAATTGTAGAGTTCCTACTCATTTCTTTTTGTGCCTTTCATGCTCCTCTAGTTGTCTATATCCAATACTCTCTTTTGATGCTACAGCCTACTGTCCTGTTATCCATCATGTGATGAACTTTCTAAGGCTTTGGGGTACTACACAACTCTGGGTTTCTCTAAAAAAGACACTTACTGGATCCCATTTTTCCTGATGTCTCCTGGCTGTCATTCACTACAATCTGTACTACAGCTTCAGCCATCACCTCCTTCTTAGAAATTAGGATTTTGAAAGTTAGCCTGAGATGGCTGTCTGCTAAGAGGCTTTGCCAGAGCCTTGCAAATACAGAGGCAGATTCTCGCTGTCAACCATTGGCCTGTGCACAGTGTCTCCAATGGAGGAGTTAGATAAATGACTAAAGGAGCTGAAGGGCTTTGCAACCTCATAGGAAGAACAACAATATCAACCAACCAGACTCACCAGAGCTCCCAGGGACTAAGGCATCAACCAAGGGATACACATGGCTCCAGCTGCATATGTAGCAGAGGATTGCCTTGTTGGGCATCAGTGGGAGGAGACGTCCTTGGTCCTATGAAAGCTTGATAGATGCCCCAGAGTGGAGGAATTGAGGGCAAGGAGGGGGGAGTGAGGTGGGTGGAAAAAAACCCTCATAGAAACAGCAGGAGGGAGGAAGGGATAGGGGGTTTCCAGGAGTGGGGAACCAGAAATATTTGAAATGTAAATAAAGAAAATATCCAATAAAAATTGAAAAAAAGTTATTCTAAAAATAAAAGAAATTATTAGAACACTGATGCTCAGAGTTTCCTTTTGAAACCCTCTATTTCTACTGGCATGAATTCAGATTTTATTATTTCAGCTTGTTTTCAATATAAATTAATGGTTAAAAATTGGTACAGTTTATATCCATACTCTCATAGATTGTAGAAACTTCAACCACCAATCAAGCAAATGCTCACAAAGGCTCTTATTTCTAACAATTTGCTACATTAAACAACTTCTCTCTACATTATTTCACTGTGCTCTACTCACAAAAATCTCTTAATACTATTTTGTAAACTTTATCTCAAAATTTGTAAGTTCATTGGCTATGGTTTACAATTTATATGMTTAGTAATACATTATACTGATTTTTATTTATATATACACATTTTAATTATCAGCCTAAGGTTATTTTTTTATGTTTTTATTGGATATTTTATTTATTTACATTTCAAATGTTATCTCCTTTCCTGATTTCTCCCCAAGAAATCCCATATACCATCCCTCTTCCTCCTGCTTCTATGAGTGTGCCCCCACCCACCCACTGACTCCCACTTCACCGCTCTTGAATTCCCCTCTTCTAAGGCATCAAGGCTTCAAGAAACCAAGGGTCCRTTCTCCCATGGATTCCCARCAATGCCATCCTCTGCTAGATATACTGTTGGAGCCATGATGCTCCATGTGTACTCCTTGGTTGATGGTTTAGACCCTGTGAGCTCTGGTAGGTTGATATTGTTGTTCTTCCTATGGGATTGCAAACCCCTTCAGTTCCTTCTGTCCTTTTTCTAACTACTGAATTGGGAACCCCGTGATTAGATCAATGGTTGGCTTGAAGCATCTGCCTTTGTATATGTCAGGTTCTGGCAGATCCTCTCTTGAGACAACTGTATCAGGCTCCTATTAGCATCTACTTCTTGGCATCCACAATAGCATCTGCATTTGGTGACTGTATATGGAATGGATCCCCAGGTGGGGCAGTCTCTGGATGGCCTTTCATTTAGTGTCTGCTCCACATTTTGTCTCCATATTAGCTGCCGTGAGTATTTTCTTATCCATTCCAAGAAGGAAGGAAGGACCCACACTTTTGGCTTCCTTCTTCTTGAGCTTCATGTGTTCTGTGAATTATATCTTGGGTATTCCAAGTTTTTGGGCTAATATGCACTTATCAGAGAGTGCATGCCATGCCATGTGTGTTCTTTTGTGATTGGTTTACCTCATTCAGGATGATATTTTCTAGTTTCATCCGTTTGCCTAAGATTTTCATGAATCCATATTTTTAATATCTGACTAGTAATCCATTGTGTAAATGTAATATATTTTCTATGTCCATTCCTCTGTTGAAGGACATCTGGGTTCTTTCCGACTTTTGGCTATTGTAAATAAGGCTGCTATGAACATAGTGGAGCATGTGTCCTTGTAATATGTTGGAGCATCTTTTGGGTATATGCCCAGGAGTAGTATAGATGGCTTCTCAGTAATACTATGTCCAATTTTCTGAGGAACCACCAGATTGATTTTGAGAGTGGGTGTACCAGCAATCAATCCCACCAACAATGGAGGAGTCTTCCTCTTCCTCCATATTCTCTCCAGCATCTGCTGTCACCTCAGTTTATTTTTTACATTCCATATTTTATTCCCCCATCTGCCTTCCAACTGTTTCACATACCATACTTCCTATCCATCCCCCTGTCTCCACATGGATTTCCCATTCTCCACCTCCTGACCTCTAAACACTTTGAGGACTCCAATCTGTTTAGGGTCAGGTGTCACCTGGATGTTTTATCTTAGCCATTGTGCCTGGTATGAGGTGGAATCTCAGGGTTGTTTTGACTTGCATTTCCCTGATGACTGAGGATGTTGAACATTTATTTTGGTGCTTCTTAAGCATTTGAGTGTTCTCAGTTGAGAATTCTTTGTTTATCTCTGTATCCCATCTTATAATATGGTTATTTGTTTGTGTGGAGACTAATTTCTTTGTTATTTGTATATTTTGGATATGAGCCTTCTATCTGATGTAGGATTATTAAAGATCTTTCCCCATCTGTTGGTTGCTGTTTTGTCTTATTGACAATGCCCTTTGCCTCATAGAAGCTTTGCAATTTTATGAGGTCCCATTTGTCAAACCTTGATCTTAGAACATAAGCCATTGTTGTTCTATTCAGGAAATTTTCCCCTGTGTCCAGGTGTGGAGACTTTCCCCCACTTTCTCTTCATCCTCTTGGACTTGAGCTATGTACAGTGGGATAAGAATGGATTAATGTACATTTTTCTAATGTCAATTCATGGAAACTTTTTCTGCTATTGAAATACTTGACCAAAGGGCCAACCAAACTCAAAAGAAATGTTTGGCAATTAACTCTGATTTTACCATGTATTTTTGCATCAATATCCATAAGGTAAGTTTGTTGGAAGTTTTTGTTCATTATTGGGTCTTTGTGTAGTTTAGGTATAAGCATATTTGGGGCTTCATAGAACAATTTCGGTAGTGTTCCTTCTGTTTCTATTTTGTGGAATAGTTTGAAAAGAAGTGTTGTTAGGTCTCCTTTGAAGTTCTGACAGAATTCTGCACTAAAACCATATGGTCATTTTTTTTGTTTTGTTTTGTTTTTTTGTTTTTTGTTTTTGTTTTTGGTTGGGAGACTTTCAATGAATGCTTCTATTTCCTTAGGGGTAATTGAAATGTTGAGATAGCTTATCTGATCCTGAATTAACTTTGGTAATTGGTATCTGTCTAGAAAATTGTTCACTTCATCCATGTTTTCCTGTTCTGTAGAGTATAGGCTTTTGTACTAAGATCTTATGATATTTTGAATTTCCACCATTTATGTTGTTATATCTCCCTTTTCAGTTCTGTTTTTAATTATTTGGATACTGTTTCTGTGCCTTCTGGTTAGTCTTGCTAAGGGTTTATCTATATTGTTGATTTTCTATTAGAACTAGCTCCTTGTTTGGTTGGTTCTTTATATAGTTCTTTTTTTTTTTTTTCTACTTGCTAGATTTCAGCCTTGAGTTTGATTATTTCCTATTATCTATTCCTCTTCTGTGTGTGTGCTTTTAAGCTGCTATTGTATGCTCTCTCCAGTTTCTTTTTGGAATCATTCAAAGCTATAGAGCTAATTTTTAAAACATTTTAA
>BDUI01010936.1:15829-27085 GCA_002335545.1 Apodemus speciosus
CTGAGCAGTGAAGAGAGAGATGGGCGAGCCAAAAGGAAGTAAGGCAAGCCAAGTGTACCTCCAAACATGGCTCCCTGGCAGGGCAGAATCCAAAGCCTCATCAAGAAGGAAAGCCAGGGAGCCCTGGGGAAGAGGCTGGCAGTGCACCGTCAGGTCTTCTGGTGRGTTTTGGTGAGAAAGTGATTCCTTTGGCCAATGGGTCTGCAAGTAAAGAGGAATCCCATCTATGGGAACCTACTATTTAAAACTGAGTCACCCTKGGGGGGCTGGGAACAAGGAACCACCGCAGGTCAGGGAGGTGGAATCTCTCCTGTGAGAGCTGTTGGGTGAAGCAGCCCTGGGAGGCAGGTGTGCAGAGAATGTAGGGCTAGATATGGACAAGTCAACACATGCAGGTGGCTGGAAGTTCAGCAGACAGTGAAGTAAGAGGAGAAGGTGGCCTCGATATTAGTGCCTGGAAGCAGGCTCCATCACCAGAGAATAACCTGGGCTCTGACAGCCTGAGCCCAAGGCCAGCAGGACCAACCTGTGGAGCCTGACAACTTGGAAACTCCAGCTGACCTCTCCAGCAAGAAGGCCAATGTTTAAGAAGTCTGGATTGAGGAAGTTGGGTGGGTCTTACACTTGTACACATCACAACATTCTGGCTACCCCCCTAGCTCTACAAAACTTGAAAGAACCCTTTAGCTGTGACATTAGGAACACCAGTAAGTAGGAAAGTTTCGGTCAGGATCTTATGGAGAAGCTACTAAAGTAAAGGCAGCTCTGACAACCATCAGATGCCAGTGCACTAAAGGCTCAGCACCACTATACACAATGGGAAAGGTAACAACAGGTGACCTCGACCTCCTTCCCCTCCCCGAGCAACTAACTGACAGGCTCCAGTTTTCAAGGGCCCGGAAACCTGCTCCAACAGTATTAAAAGCTGCAAGAGTAAAATATCAAGTCACTGATAAAAGAAACTATAACATCAGATTTCTAATTAGCAACTATAAAAACCAGGAAAACATGGAACAATGGTTCAAGACTTAAAAGTGACTCTCAGCCAAGGGTGTAAGACCCACGTAAGACCCTTGTACTACCCATGTAAGACGCGGCCAAGCGACTGATTGTAACTCCACAAGAATGACCCTCTGCTTGCTGTGCTTGAGAGGACAGCCACCTTTTAACTGTCAGAAAGGTAAGGACGTGGTCAAGGCAAGCACAAACTTCAGCAGTTCATGGCCACTAGGACCACACTTCGGAAGATACTTAAAGGGACAATGCATACAGAGGAGCAAGATGGACAGGAAAGAATCAGTTTCTTGAAATGAACAAAGAGCAAAGGAGAGCTAGGATGGGAATACAACATGTCTAACACAGTGAACAGGGAGGAGTGGGGGAGGGGGAGAGGAGAGGGGAGGCAGAAAGAAAAACCAAGCCCGACCAACCAGAAAAACAAACAAGAAAATCAAAGCAATTGATAAACATGTCTCAACAATAACCTTAAGTGTGAATAGTTCAACTTGTCAAGAGATGCAGATGCTGATCAGATTGAAAAACAAGATCCACCTGCTGGCTGTCTCAAAAAAACAAAACAAAACAACCACTTCACTAGTCACAGGATGGAAGTCAGCTTATTCAATGAAACCCCAAAATGAATGTGTATAGCTCTTCTGRCCCCTTATTATGCAGACTTCAAACCAAAATTAAACAGAAGAAAAATTTACCAAGATATAACAATTATAAATATATGCACACCAAGTGCTGGGATTCCCAATTCCAAAAAATATATACAAGTGGGCATAAAAGGTCACCATCAGTCCTGAAATCACAGTGGTATTTCAAACCCCAGGCTCATCACTATATAGGTCATCTGAAGTGAAAGTCAACAAAGACCTCATAGTTATTGCACCATAGATCACATGGACTTAACATCCAACAGATATGGGATACATATCCTCTAAGCAGCCCACTGAATGTTCTAAAAGAAACCACAACCTAAGTCTCAACGAACACATCAACCCACCTAGCTTCAGCCACTTAATCTTTATCAAGGTGTCAAAAACACAAGGACAGCGGGGAGACTCTTCAGCAAATGGTGCTACGAAGGCTGGATATTCACGTGTGAGATAATGAGACTAAATCTGTACCTCTCACAGTGTGCAATTATTACTCTAATATAGTGATATTATAAGACCAGAGACGTTCCTGTGAGATGTGAGGCACTTAGGAAACAACTTAAAGCACAGGCACAGGCAAGAACTTGCCAAAAAAGACTCCAAGAACACAGGAAGAAAGCCCACGAACTAAAATGTGGGATTGCATGGAATTGAAGAGAGTCTACACAGCAAAGGAAATGATCACTAGAGGAAGATGACCTACAGGATGAGAGAAAACCTATGCCACTCTACAGCAGAACAGGGGTTGAAGTCCAGAATACATTAAGGACCCCAAAACATGAATACCACCACCCAACAAACAAATGAGCGGACTAGAATTTTCAAGGGAAGAAATGAGAAACTAATTTGTAACTCTTTTTCCTTCCGGCCCCTTAGTTCCCATCAATAACAACTTTGAGACTAACCGGCTTTTATTAAGTGCCTAGGTCATAAGCTTTGGCTCATTCCCTGACTAGCTTATAACTTACTTAACCCATTAAACTATTCTATGGCTACCGTGTACTGAGTTACCTCTCCTTTAGTCCCAGCCTGCTTTTCCTTAGCATCTCCTCAGCTTCTCCCTCTTGGTTAATGTCCATCTTCTTGGTCTGTCTCCAGTCTTGCCTCTCATGGCACTCCCTGTGTCTTTTTATTTCTTACTCTTTCCCAGAATTTTTTCTCTTCCTCCAAGTGTCCTACTTCCTTTTTCCTGCCTCAGCTCATTGGCCATCAGCTTTTTTTATGGATGGGAGATGTTTATAAGAGATTTTCTCTACAAAGAAATGTAGGTGACCAGATTATCTGAACAAGTGTTCAACATTCTTAACCACTGGAGTAATGCAAATTGAGTTTAGCTGGAATAGTCAGACTGGCTGAAACAAATAATCTTAAGTCTCAGTGAGGCTATGTACAGATAGGAGACTTAAGTCATTGGTAGGCATAAAAACTGAAATGTGGGGGCTGTTGAAAATCTGATAGACACTAATGAGTTTCTGACTGCACAATGACCAAACACATAAGGAAACAAAGATGTTTTGGGAAATGCCCCCAAATTGCTTTGTGCAACTTCACACAAGCCTTGGTTCTGAATACACAGCACATGCACTATGCACTGAGCACACCACTGTGCCTCAGGCCAATGGCTGCTGCCCAAAGCACTTTCATGACTCAAGACTACTGTGTGTTACAAACTCACTGCACATACAAAGTTCTCCACTCTGTGGAAAATGAAGACTTTCAGTAATCTCCTACCACCAGTGTTAGTATCAAGATAGTGTTATCTTTGTGGTAGTTTTAGAGTGCTTGACTTTTAAAATCGCTGTGAGTTGCTGACTTGAGYTTCGCTTTTAGAAACGTTAAGTGATTTTAGAGTGTTGAGGTGACTAAGGGATGGGAAGAGGCTGAAGAAATGGCTCAATGGGAGTGAGCTTGCTGTGCAACCATGAGGACCTGAGTTCAAATCACAGCCATCATGTCTAAAGACAGAGAGAAGGGGATCTCCAGGCACTTGCTGACTTCTGGCCTAGGCAAATCTAAGTCCTAAGCTGGGAGTAGGGGGGCTTGACCCAAAAGGATATGTAGAGTGACAAGAGGCCACACATGCCCTTAGTCCTCACATATGCACTAAATAAATCTTCATGAAGGAAGAGCTGAGTCTGGCTCATGGGGAGTGCTCCCTTTGGTTTCTGCACTTCCTCTCCTCACTTGTATTGGAACTAGCCCATTAACAGGTAACACTGTTAACAGCTAGTGCAGTGTATGAGAAGCCAGTAACCATTTCCTCCAACTTCTTACCCTGACTTCTGTCCCCTAAAGGCTGTCTCTTTTGACAGGAACAGTGTGGACTTACCAAAGGAGATGAAGATCAACCCAGAGAAACAGCTGAAATGTTTGGGTCCCCCCTCCCCTAAGCGTATTCACAGTACTGAACCTAAGGATACCCCAGGGAACACCTTGAAGGGCTAATCCTCTTTGTACCAGTGTGGCCAGTACTGCTTCCTAGCAGGCAAGGGAACAAGGCAAACAGGCTCTGCCGTGTGACACCAGGGCTGCTGGCTGAGCACTTTTTAGAATCTGCGTTACTAGAGTCATATTGTTGTCATCCTCCTAAACATCAATGATATTTCGGGGCTGCTCTAAAAAAAAAAAAAAAAAAAANACCAACTGCTTCAACTTGGGAGGAACTATTTTAGGCTGCACCTGCCCTAAGGAGAGATAAACAGCAAAGGTCCTTACCCTTCATTTACATGTGGAAAGGCTGAGTCAAGGCACTGACTTAACCCAGGCATCCTGGGCACTCCAGTGACTCAGTGAGGCTAACATGCTACCAAACCAAGCAGACAACTTTGTGCCTCCAGGCCCTGTCGTGTGCATAGACGTGAGTGCTAGCCAGAACCAGCACTTCCTACTGTAGTCCTACCAGAATGCAGCGCAGCATCACTGGGCTGACAATGCTGGAACGCTAGCTAAAGCGTGGTGCCTCAGGCCTGTAATTAGAGTATTCAGATTTAGGCAGGAGGGTTTGGAGTTCAGGCCAACATGGGCTACATATCAAGTTTAAGATCAACCTGAGTTAAATGCAGAGACAACAGTCTAGTAGGGCATATGATTTTTTCTGGAATATTGCTTAGGAGTCCCTGCAGAGGACGCAAGATCCCAAGTTAAATCCTCTGGATACAGAAACAGAGATGATGGAAGAATGGGGGGTGGGGGGAGATAATTTTCCAGAGACAAAGCACCGAGTGAGTGTGAGTCTGGACGTTTTGTTACAGCTCTTTTACGGTGAAGCATCCCTAACAGGGCTCTGTAAAGTGCACAAGTAAATGTTTGCCAAGCAAGCAAGAGGCTTTAGATTCAATCCAGAATAATCTTAAAAAACAAACACAGTAATTCTGAAATATCAACAGATTGAAGCTTCCAGTCTCACTGCAGATCCAGCCCAGAAGGGCCAGTCTCCCAACCCCAGGCAGCAGGGCGAGGCATTATTCAGATTCGCACATCTGTCTGCTTGGATTTCTCATCCTATCACCCAGATCAACATCCCATCCATCAGCCTTTACTGCCCAGCTCCAGCAGCAGCAAGAACTCAGGCAGTAGCTTCAAACAGCAATTTAGGAACCGAAGTGCCCAGAAGTGTGCAGTGCCTGCTCCCCGGTGCTGCCAAGAAGCCTACTGAGGGGGTTGAGYGTTCGYAAGACTCATATTGGGGGATCAGTATTTGTTCTCATTTCTCATTTTTCCTATTTTTTGTTTCCTCTTCCAATAAACACCTTTTAATCTCTTTTCCCTCCTCTTTCTTTTCTGTCTTAATCTGTTCTTCTCCTCAGTACAACAGGGGATCAAATCGTGTTTAAGTATGCTAGGCAGGCACTCTATCCTGAGCCATACATATCTCTAGCCTGCTATAGTCATTTTTGATATAATACAACAGGTTATTCTGCCAGGAGGTGAGAAAGAAATAGGATGAGGGAAGGAAGAAGGGAATCAGGAAGGGGGACAGAAGGAACAGCATGGAAACTGGAAACACACCCAGCTACCAAATGATTTACATTACAAAATTACATTTAGCTTCACCACATAGCTCCTCTGTCTAAAGTTACCAGAACCATTTACATTTTCACCAGCTTTATTAAAAACCCATCTTGGCTGGAAATATGGCTTAGCAGGTAAAGGCATCTGCTGCCGACCTATGGCCCAAATTCAGTTCCCAGAACCCAGCAGAAGAGAGAACTGACTCCCTCAAGTTGTGTACACACACACACACACACACACACACACACACACACACACACACCTGGGAAAAAGTCAAACAGTGGACCTACTATGAAAAACAATAAAGAGACAGTTAAACAGAACTACTGTATGACCCAGAAACATCATGAATGAATACTCAGAGGAACCGTATATAAGATCTCCAAGAACTATCAGCACATCCACAGTCCCTGCGACATGCTGGCAACAATACCCAAGTGGGCACTGAGGCTCTACCAGGCAACCTGCTTATTACCCTTCACCACAATGGTGAGACAAAGCATGTCTCATGTTCAAGGGTGTTAGGGACTAAGCCGTGTTTTCATGGATTTCACTGGTGGAGCATCTTAGGGCTGGAGAGACAGCTCAGTGGTTAAGAACAGTGACTTCTTCCAGTAAGGACCTGGGTTTGATTCTCAGCACCCACACGGCAGGTGACAACTGTAACTCCAGTTCCAGGGGACCTGACACCCTCTTCTGGGCTCCACAGGTACTATATGCACATTGTGTATGAACACATAAAATAAAAACAAATAAGCTGGGCAGTGGTGGCGCACGCCTGTAATCCCAGCACTCTGAGAGGCAGAGGCAGGCAGATTTCTGAGTTTGAGGCCAGCCTGGTCTACAGAGTGAGTTCCAGGACAGCCAGGGCTATACAGAGAAACCCTGTCTCAAAAAAAAAAAAAAAAAAAAAAAATGACTCACGCCGGGCGGTAGTGGCGCACGCCTTTAATCCCAGCACTTGGGAGGCAGAGGCAGGCAGATTTCTGAGTTCAAGGCCAGCCTGGTCTACAGAGTGAGTTCCAGGACAGCCAGGACTATAYGGAGAAACCCTGTCTCAAAAAAGAACAACCAAAAAAATCGACTCACAATGCTTGTTCTTAAGAGGCTGGCGCCTGCAAACTGCTTCTGCTTTAGGCTGGCATTCCAACTCTGTGAATGACATGATGGGAGTTTGACAGCTTGAATACAAAGTGGGCCCACCAGCTTGTGGGGGTAAGAGCTTGGTCCCCAGCTGGCGGCACACTCTGTAAGTGGAGAAGCTTGAGCTAAGAAAGTAGATCACTGGAGACTGATTTTGAAGGATGGTCCTGACTCCTTTCCTGTCTGCCGCTACTGACTTTGGATGACTTAACCCTGTCTGGCCCCAGTTCTTTCATCGATGAAGCCACCCATCACTGATACTAATTAACATCTGCCACAATGCTCAGTAAGGGGAGTCCCCAGCAGGCAGATGTCTCCTAGAAAGCAGGGCAGATAACTTGAAGGGATACTGACCGACACAAAGCCTAACTCTCTACACTACACTGAATTCTGTGCGACTCAACCATCTCGTTTCAGGTTACATTTTAATCTAATCGTAGTCCCTACTACATGGAGATGAGGGAGTGCTGTGGGTTGATGTCAGAACTTCACAGGGCCGGCAAACCCTCTCCTAGTGAGCTACATGTATTGTTCCACAGTAACCAAGTTTAGAGTCAGGCCAGCCAACCCAAGACTCTTACAAACCCCAAATGATTAAATAATACCATTTTGCTTACTATAAAAAAAAGAGGCCTGGGCAACACCACTTGGGATAGCCAGGTCCTCTGGTCCTGCTGAGCGCTCCATGGGAAGGGTTGCATGTAGATATGGAAGGGCTTTTCAGGCAACAAGAGTGAAGTCAAAATGATACACGGACAGGCAGGTTTTGTGAGAGCTTTAATGGCACAAAATGTTTCTAGCTACAAGTYCCGTGTGTTCTGTAAACTGTAAGGAATGACGCCAGTGCTGCCGAGACAGACGAAGGATGCATGCCACTCKGGCTCCATTGATCCCAGGAGTTCTGACAGTTGCTTCACTGTCCATTTCACTCTTCACTTCAATTGAGTAACTCACTGTGCTGTTCTCTGGGCCGCTTTCCTCTTGACTTACAAACATCTGAGTCAGTTTTCAATAAACTTAAAACGAAGCCTGCTTTTCATCCCAAATTGTAAACAGGAATAAAGCTTTTTAAACCTTATCTGAAATTTCAATTTTGTTGACTCCTGCTTCATGATAGGACAATCTGTTTTCACTCTACAAGATTCTGTGTAGGAGTATGAACATCCCGTATGTTGGAGCTGCAAATCAACACCGTGCATGCTCACTGGTATACAGCTGTTCTGTGAAGTATTACATGATTTTACTAATACTTTCAAAAATGGCAATTTAGTTTTAATGTTGAAAGAAAATCATAAATGTTCCCATAATGCAACGGCACTGCCGATGAAAGTGCTACTGAATTTAGAGAGAAGGTGGTGTCTGCCTGTAAGAGCGAGCGCTTAAGAGTGATTCTGCTCCGCCAGCTCACACATCAGCACTGCAAACTGTGTTGAACTTTAGCCTCAGCAGTCTTGACAATTTGATTCCGGCTTTTCAAAAACAACAACTACAACAAAACAACAACTAAAACAAAACAAAAGGCCATTAGATTTACTTTCTTCCTAAGAAACTCAAATATAAACACTTGAAGTAACAGGTGAGAAGGCAGATCAAGCATCACCAGGTTTAAGAGCAAAAAATGAAAAGGAACAGAAGTTGCCCACAAATCCTGTAGACATTAAATGCCAGAAAGAAAATAACTCACAAAACTCTTGTGGATATATATGTTATCTTTCTTAAAGATAAACAGCCATATTCTTGAAAAATGACAGAAATGTCTTCTTATCTAGCTTCCTTTCCATTTCCATACAACACACCAATTGTATAAGCCTTTATGTGAGAGAGGAGTTAGTTTCTGCACACTGGCAAACCTGCTTGCCATTTATTCAAGTCAACCTGGTGCACCGTGTAGGTTGCTAGCTTTGAAATTCACAATGGTTCTGAAACTATGGCAAAGTGTACATCTTAAACAGTAATTATTTATCTATCAGACAGACTCCTTCAGAGTGATACTGTGCTCTGAAATCTAACACAATATACTTGAGATAACCTGCAATCCTGATGCTGTCTAACAATTTGGTCCTAAAGCTTCACATTTTAGAAACAGACAAAAGAAAGTCTGCCATTCTAAGAATTTTCTGAGTATTGCAGAACATCAGGAATTTGACAGAACTGAGAAGACACCTACGTGATAAAGTCACAGGGGCCTGGGGGARACTAAGGGCACCTTGGGAAGACTGCAGCCAACAACAGGAAGTAAGGGACCAAAGAATGAATGGCATCTGTCCAGAACTTTATCACTGTTCCCACAAACCAAGTCTACTTTTCCAAGTTACACAAAGACTTGGAATAACTCTGAAGTTTTCTTCAGAGTGTAAAGGCTCCAGAGTGTAAGCACAGCTTCCTAAAACAAGAAGCCTCTATTAACACATGAAATCAGACTCGTTCCAAGTCTCTTCTTAGAAAAAAAAGAAAAACTAGAAAAACAAAGTCATGAGAAATTCACATGCAGGTAACACATGAAAATACCAAACGTACAAAATCTCAAAAGTAAGTTTCATGTATGTCTAGGCCTGAGACATTCCTGACAAATAAAAATTCTCTATCGTAGAAAAGACAGCATTGCAATATACTAATGTTAACTCTGCCAGTATGTTCTACTCTTCTATCTTCTGTCTGTCGTTCATACAGGCTGCCTCCTACAAACTGAAGGCGGCACAGGAGGCTTAGGAAAAGAGCGGCTCCAGAGCTGGTTGAAAGTAACTTTTATTGCCCAGGATATTTTTTCCTTGTGTCTTGCTTTTTTTTTTTTCTTTTTTGGTTTTGTTTTCATTTTATAACTATAAATTCAAGCTTTGGGAAGCTTGTTTTTGTCCTGGAAAACAAAACAAAGACTAAACAAAGCTTTTATAGTATTATTTGCAAACCTGAYCTCATTTAGAAAGAGATGTAACTGCATGGCTAGAACACAGCTTCTAGCATGAACGATGCAGGTGACTGGTGGCACTAAGAGGAGACGATGCACTGTTGACAAGATTATAATCTGCTGGTGGCATTGCTGAAAAAAAGCCCTTGCAATTTTCTAAACAACAGTAAACTCTGTTAGGAATCTCTAAAGTGTCTTACAGGCCAAAAAGGGAACAAGGTTAGTAAAATGCCCCAACAGAGTTTGAGTAAAATACTGGATTTGAGAGTTACTGGAATTGGGTTTGTAAAAATAGGGTTGTAGGTGGGGATCATGCTTACAATAGGTCTCAAATTCAAACTACAATACACCACTTCACAGGCCACACGAATTTCCAGGGGCTTTTCGTCTCCCTCAGTAGGTGCTGGCAGAAGGTGTGCTCAGTCGTTTTCCAATATAGATGCTGTAAGGAAGCAGAGTGTATCATGTTCTATCTATTTCCACAATTATAGCAGCCTGGCCCATAGGGCGATCTCTACTGACAAGCTGGGACAGCTCTGAAAGCCCATGCATGCTCCCAGACTCCCCAACCACTCACCGTCTTCCTCTACCTGTTAAAGCAGTGTGCTCCGACTGAGCTACAGGCCACTGACTAKCTCAGAGCCAATGGCTTTATGGATTCTGTTTCCTCTTTAAGTCAGGACCGGAAAGCTCAAGGGCAGTGATGCTAAGGCAAGTCAAGCTAAGAAAATGAGACCCTTTCAAAGCCCAAAGCGGAGCATTCTCCAGCCTCCAACTGTTTCTTTTTGGATAAAATGTTCTCTTGCTATTTCAAATCTAGAGAGCCAGTCACAGAGCCAGTGTTTCTAAGATGGGACCTAACATGGCTTCCCAATACCAGGCAAGAACATGACCCTTTCAACAGCAAGAGCAAAAGAAGACAAAAACAGGCAGCACAATCATCAACGATATAACAGCAATTTTTAAGCCCTCTTTAAAACATTTTCTGTGGCAAGAATTAAATTTGATTAAAGCAAAAAAAAAAAAAGCTAAAGATTCGTGAAAGCAAGAAATACTGCAAAGCCCCCCAAACCAAGCTTTTGGGGTAAATGAACTGAATAGTTGGCAGGTATTAGGAGTCCTCCCAAGATCCACAAGGGCCCCTCACTCAGCTGTCTGTGAATACTGGCCCTGTCCTCGAGAGCACATCCTCCTCAGGCTCCTCTATAGGAGAGACAGCGAAGGACGCACCCGCCCACGCTCCAGAGCAGGCTCTTCCCTCTGCTATGCTGAGCCCCTCACAGCAAGATCAGGAACAACCCACTTTCCATGCATCAGACACAGAAAAAGACTCACTAAGCATGCGCAGAGCACAGTAGGTAGGTCCTGAAACTAATATTAATTAAGCTAATACTTACAAACTAAAATATTTCAGAAATGTGTTTTCTTAAATATTAAAATCAAAGGGGAAAGCTATTAATTGAAAAGACATGCCGCAAGTTAATGAATTAAGGGAAATACTAGGCTGACTTTGAATAAATGCCACAAAGTTTAAAA